>JAWWEW010000033.1:4727163-4948266 GCA_035583185.1 Anabacerthia variegaticeps | reverse complement strand
TGTGACGGGCTGTGTGTGACGGGCTGTGTGTGACGGGCTGTGTCTGTGTGTGACGGGCTGTGTGTGACGGGCTGTGTTTGTGTGTGACGGGCTGTGTGTGACGGGCTGTGTCTGTGTGTGACGGGCTGTGTTTGTGTGTGACGGGCTGTGTCTGTGTGTGACGGGCTGTGTGTGACGGGCTGTGTCTGTGTGTGACGGGCTGTGTCTGTGTGTGACGGGCTGTGTGTGACGGGCTGTGTTTGTCTGACGGGCTGTGTGCGACGGGCTGTGACAATCCCCGGCTCCAAACCCGGGCGGAGCAGCCTGCCCGTGGGAGGGGACGGCAGCAGCCCTGCCCTAAAGCATCCCCGGGGTGCTTTGGGATGTTTCCGGGGTTTGAACCCGCCTTTGTTGCTTTGTTTCTTTTGCTAATTGGTCTGAGCATCTCTGGCCGCGGCTCGTTCCGGGTGGCATTCCATGGAAAACCTCCGAACGGCTTGAAAGCAAAATGGAAAAACAAAACACCTCCGCGGAGGCAAATAGGCATTTCTTCCTCGGTCCAGATAATGTCAGGATTTTACTACCACCGTAAGGTTAGCTGAAGCAGTAGCAGAATGTGCTCACTTGTTTTGGGGGGACAGGAGGTTTAGTGGCTTAATTCTGCAGAGTTTTTAACTAGGTGTCATAAACAAGGTGAAAGGAACAGAAGGCTGAGTTAGACACCATAAACCAGAATGTTTTAGGAGGCTCTAATAATAGAAATTTGTCTGACTCGCAGAGTTAGGATCTACATTTTTGACCTCTGCTACAGATCTTTGTGTCTTTCTTGAGTAGATGTCTGTAGGGAAGGAAGAATTAAAGAGTCAATGTTCCAAAGAAACAAAACACCCCATGGACTGTAGTGCATCGTCTGTATTTCTAGATGTCTGCTTTTCATGATCTGTGTCCTTCAACAAAGACTAAGAATTATTAGAACAATGAAGTAATCTTTCCCTGTGTTTGTTTACAGCCAAGAGCGTTGAGTGGCAATGAAATGGAAAACACAGCAAGCCATTCAGATCTCTCCTTGGAGTTTCTGTAGAGAATTCTATTGGATGAACATCTGTCAAAAATGCTTTGGAGATTTGTCCTCCTTTTATCTGGCTCCTGTGAAAGAGCAGAACCTTATTTTACTTCCCGTGGTGATACACTGCCACATAAATTATTACTGCAGTGTCTCTCTGCTGGCATGTTCCCCGCTGCTGTAAAGTGTTAACAACCTGCAGGAAAAGCAGTTTTTATTTGTCAGAAAATCCTGCCAGTTCGCAGCAGGGGACACTTACTGGTACTCAGACGAAGTATTACTAGAGGAGCTAAAAGGTGGGTGTTTCACTGCACTACACGGGATCTTTTAAACACAAAGGTATATTGTGTGAGAAACAGCTGCCATAATTTCTTTTCTACCAAATGCTGCTACCTAGTTTAGATAATCCTTAGGCAAAGCAGGAACATCTTGTGGCTTCAGAAGGTCTTAAAGGAGCCAGTGCGGCTGCAGGCATTATAATGTGGGTGATAATGATAGTTGTTTAGGGAGATGCAGTTTCTGTACTACACACAAGAGGGCTTTGGCACCAAATTCCAGAGATTTACCTATTTTTTAGGGATATGGCTTAGTTACATTTCCTATCTTGCCCACAGCTCTGTGAGCTATCAATTTGCTTAAATAAAGAATTCAAGAGTATCCCTTAGTCACATCACATCACATCACATCACAAATCAGAGGACTTAGAAGAAATTACTCCTTCCCACATGGTTTTTCATGGCCAATCCTTTCATGGCCCAAAGGTTATTGCTAGGACAGTTGTTTACAGACTGTCTTCTAAAATACCAGCACAGCTGCAGGAGGCTCAGAGGAGAAAACTATACAGACAATCCTGAAAAATATATATCACAGGGGGAAATCTAATTCATTAATATTAGATAAGAGAACAGAGCTGATTCTAAGCAGACAGGAATAACCAAATGAATTAATACGCCACTATATCCTTGATCTTGTACTGTTCAGTAGTGTATCCCTGAAAGCTCATATTATTTTTCCAGCACATACTGTACTGTCTCTTTACTTGTTTTCTGTCATTATATATCTACTAGAAAGAAGCTCATGCTGTGCTTTCAGTAGGTCAGTAAAAACAAACAAAAAAAAGTAAACAAAAAACAACCTGAAGGCTTTCAGGAGAAAAAATATATCAGCCCTCATAATTTTAATCCTACTGTACCAGGGCTGTTGAAAGGAGATACGCTGAACTAGTTTTCACTTCATCTTGTTTACTGGTGTGTTGGTATGCAAAGTGTGTGAGACAAGTTGCTTAAGCCATCAAGCAGCACAGAGGAATGTCAGGCAATACAGTAAATAAAATGACTGTTGGTCTACATGATAAATCAGTGAAGAATCTTGCTCTGCTCTCCAACCATGTATGGCACCCAAGTGTTAGTCACCAGATTGAAAATTCCTAAATAACTGCTTGAGGGTGAAAAGTGCATGAGGGGAATAATTGAAAAATAATTAAAAAGGCCAACTACAGCTGTCAGCTTTTTTGTCTCCACATTTCCTGAATATCCATTTCTCTTTCCCAGGGGAAGTTAAGAATCATACTGCCTTGCCAAGAAAACTGAATTAAAAAGCACTAACATTAACATCACAGAGCTAAAATCCACAGTGATTTCTTTTTCATTAACTATTTTGTGGTTGTTTATCAGATACTTTTGTACTCTGACTATAGCTTTTATCTCCATGGGCTTATTCAAAACAATGATTTGCATGTCTTTGACATCACCCCATCACGACTTCCCATGTCCCACACAAGCTGATTTGCACAAAAATTTTTCTAGGAGAGGCACATATGTAACATACGAGGTGATCCTTAAGCCAATGTCAATCCAGTGACTATGATTCCAAACACCAAAATCATCACAGAATTACAGCATAGGTCAGGTTGGAACAGATCACAGTGGGTCATCTGCTTGAGCAGGGTCATCTCAGATCACATGGCACAGGATTGTGTCCAGATGGTTCTGGAATATCTCCAGCGAGGGAGACTCCACACCCTCTCTGGGCAATCTGTGCCATTGTGTGGTCACTGCACAATAAGGAAGTTCTTCCTCGTGTTCAGGTGGAACTCCCTGAGCATCAGTTCCTTCCCATTGCCTCTTGTCCCATTGCTGGGCCTCGCTGAGCAGAGCCTGGCCCACCCTCTGACACCCTCCCTTCAGCAAACTTGCTGAGGAGGCACCTGTCCCTTCATCCCAGTTCAACAACACTGGGCCCAGTGCTGAACCTTGGAGGACACCACTGGGGACAGGCCTCCAGCTGGACCCTGTGCCACTGATTGTGACCCTCTGGGATCTGCTGTTCAGCCAGTTCTTAATGTGACCATTTCACAGACCACTCATCCTGTCCACGCTGCCTGAGTTTGCCTATGAGGATGTTGTGAGAGACAGTGTCAAAAGCCTTGCTAAAGTCAAGGTTGACAACATCCACTGCAAATGGAGTTGGAAAAAACAGACAAGTGTGGAGTCCCAGTTAGGACACATGCCCCAGGGCTTCTTCATTTTGTCTTACTGCATTAGTTCGTCTAACTAAACATTTCACTTTGCTTCATTAACTTCATTTCACCCAAACATCACAATTACAAGGAGGGAACAGCTGCTTAGTTTGTAGAAC
This sequence comes from Anabacerthia variegaticeps, assembly GCA_035583185.1. Classification (NCBI taxonomy): domain Eukaryota; kingdom Metazoa; phylum Chordata; class Aves; order Passeriformes; family Furnariidae; genus Anabacerthia; species Anabacerthia variegaticeps. The sequence continues at coordinate 4,944,587 of JAWWEW010000033.1, read as the reverse complement.
TACACAGGCACTTTCATGTATTACAAATATGACTTGGAGATGTGAGAAAGAGATGATAAAAGTTCAGAATGCTGTATCTGCATAACAGTGTATTCCTGAATGAAAGACTATTATCTTCCCAGCAATATACGCCTTTCAATACTTTTGCAGAGCAAAATGTGGTCTGTAGTGCTGATGATTATTGTGTTTAAATAAACACTCTCTCTCAAAGAATATTTTGCTTTTAACTGAAACTCTACTGGTCCATGATAGCTTGTTGCCATGGTTGGGTAATGATGTCACACATTCTGCCCAGTGTCCATGCCAGAAAATAAATGAGAATGACTTTTTTAATTACTGGGAGTTACTTAGCAATTCCCTGGAAGGCCTGAAGTGAATTACAAGGAAGAAAACAAGATGGCTCAATGACCCTATGTGTATGACATGCCAGTGAAATGATACAGTAAAACTCCAGAGTAAATGCTGTGTAGATTTTAAAACAAGGTTCTGTTACTGCAGTTTACCTTGTTATCCAACATTTCAGTGGGCCAGGTGAAGTGTGGCTTAGGGGCTCACACATGAACACCTGTGTCCCTTGGAAACTACATAACTGTAGTTTCTGGAGGAGGGTGTAGTGTTCGTGTCCTTCTCTCCATCAGTGACATTCTGACAGGAAAATGATCCCAAGCAGGGTACAGACATCACTGACGTGCCTCTGCCTTCTCTCACACCACCTTTCTAATTCGGTTAGATCTGTCCTTTTGAGGTCGGCATCTGGAAGGCAAAGAACAAGAAGAAACCTCTTGTAAACACATCAGAAAGGAATGCAGGAACGCCAGCAGTGTCACTGCTCCCCAGCCCCGCTTCTGCTCCCTCCTCCCCTCAAGGACAGCAGTGTTTGGAATAAGGGAGCGGTCAGGGATCCCCATCCCCGTGTGTTCTCACAGGTATCCCTCTCTGAGGAGGCAGAACCCACCCGAGAAAATAACTCCTAACTTCCCAACTCGCTCCCAGGCGGGGGCACGGCCAGCGGGGCGGGACAGCGACCCGGGCTCGGGGACAGGGGGGACCCTCGGGGGCCGGGCGGGGTCCCCGCTCCGCCCGCGGGGCGCGGAGGGAGCGGGGCGGGGCTCGGGGCGCGCAACCTGCGCGGCCGTCGGGTCCGGCCGAGGCGGGGCGGCGGCGGCGGCGGCACCATGAGGCTGAACTTGGGCGCCCTCTCCCTCTTCGTAGCCCTGGTGGGACTTTCGAGCTTCGTCTTCCTCGTGGTGGCCATCGCCACGGACTTCTGGTACATCATCGATGCCTCCAAGCTGGAGGCGTCCCGGAACGGCACGGACGCGCTCAGCTCGCACTCGGGGCTGTGGCGGACCTGCCGCGGTGAGTGGGGCGGGCGGGGGTCCCGCTGCGGGCATCCAGCTGTGGGGGATCCAGCTGCGGGGATCCAGCTGCGGGCATCCAGCTGCTGGGCATCCAGCTGCGGGGTCCCCAACTGCGGGGTCCAGCTGCGGACATCCAGCTGCTGGGTATCCAACTGCGGGGTCCAGCTGCGGGGATCCAGCTGTGGGCATCCAGCTGCGGGGATCCAGCTGCGGGGTCCAGCTGCTGGGTATCCAACTGCGGAGGTCCAGCTGCTGGGGATCCAGATGTGGGCATCCAGCTGCGGGCATCCAGCTGCGGGGATCCAGCTGCGGGGCTCCGAATGCGGGGTCCGGCCCCGGGGGCTATGGCTCTCCGTGTTTAAGGGGCGGCCTCTCCCCGGCCGTGCCCGGCACCCCTCGGCAGTACCTTGTCAATATCTCCGGTGTTACTTGACGAAGGAGACATGGGGAGAGCGAATTTTCTGCTGCTGTAACCTAATTTTGCATTAACTTTTAATCCGAGCTAATTTAATAAACGTTAACCATTTAGAAGAAAGGAGATGTCTTTTCATTCGGCTTGGGGAATTAAGGGGAGACAGTTTTGGGTTAAAGACATTAAAATGATAAATAATAATCTAAAGAATATAAATATAAATATAAACACTATGTAGCTTATATACATAAGTAATGTGAATATAATTATTATGCGTTATTAAAATAATATAGCAATATAAACATTAGTTTGAAACGCATAAAAATTCTTAAATTTTTTAATATTAAAAATAAAATTAAATTATGTATAAATAATTTAAATAAGCCTAATTGCATACTAACTAAAGGTAAGTGATTAAAGACTCACTAAGGCCACCAGGTAATTGTACTATGTTGGGTCTCGCTTGATGTTTCACAATTCTAAATTTTAATGAAAGATCCATAAACCCTATGCTGATATTATAGGGTTTCCCCACTGGGTTGTTACTTTGGGTTTTGATTCCAGCATCAAAAGCAAGGAGTAAGTAATGTTCACCATAGCCAGGAAAGGATGTTGCTTCCAGTGGAGCGGGGAGAAGGAGCAGGTTACAGGAGTTCTCCCTGTGCTGTATCCCAAGCCCCAAGTGGACTCCAGCAGTCAGGCCCCATGGGAGCAGCCCATGCTGGGTACTGAAAATCCTCTTCTTTCCTTCCCTACCTAGGAATGACTGTTTCAAAAGCTGTTGAGATTATATGAAAAAAAAAAAGATATTATAGTGTAATTTTTCCTCATTGTTTCCCCTCTTTTCTATTAGTGAGGAGTGAGTGTTACCCTCTGATAAACCCCTTCTGGCATGAGAATGCAAACATCACCAATTCCCACAGACAGCTTTTGTGTGAGTAGCATTTATATTATTTTTATATTTCTATCCACCCTTCCTTCCCTCCTTGGCCACTTACAAGGACTCATTTATGATTCAGAAGGGGAACTTGCCAAGATGGTGTCTTGACTCTGTTTCTGTACAATATCTGTCACTGCCTGTGGTCTTTAAGTATGTTTACTTTTGAAATAGCCATCTATTTAATGTCATATTCAGCTAATTTCTTCCACAGGAGTAAGACCTTTCTGACTGGAATGGCACAGGAAGGTACACAATTGTTAAAAATAAAAGGCAAAAATGCTCAGAATCACCTCAGAAGATTTTGATCACTGAAAATGCTTAAGCACACACTTAATCTTTTAGACAGCTACTTCTCTACCCTTTCCGTGGGATTCCTTGCACTGATAAAAGACAAGTACGTGAGAATTTAAGAAAATAAATCAGTGACCAAAAGCAGTGTTCAAAATCTTTGAAGAACAGCATGTTCAAAACCACTCAGCTCCTAACTGTATTTACGTATTGGGTTTTTTTAAGATTCATTTGTCAATGTCAGAATGTTTTCAAAAAGTCCAAACTGAACATTTTCAAATACTTATGGGCATCTCCTAAGTGATGATTTAGCCTCTTTGCATCATATTTGGCACAATCCTTTGCTCACACATGCTCGTATACGGACTTGATTTTTACAAGTTTTTAATTTACTTACCCCTCCTCTCTGGCTCTGGCTGTTTCCACCTTACATGCAGAGTAAGTGCATTTGTCCTGTGGCTTAAAATGGCACTCTTCCCCTCAAAACCAGCCATTCCCTGACCAATCCTGCAGGGAGCCTTGGAGTCTCCTTGGTCTCTTGGAGCAGCATCCCCTGATGCAGCTAAAAGTGCAGCACACGTGGGGAAGGAAGCCTGGGAGGTGCTGCTGCTGATGGGGCTGTGTCCCAGCTGTAACTGGACAGTAGGAATAAGGTCCCAGTGGGCTACTGAAGGAGCCATATAAACACATTGACAGGTTCAGCTCTGACAGCCCAGGTTGCCTCTCTGTGGTTTCAAATAGAAAGATGCCATTTCTTAAATTTTCCTGGCTCGAGACAGAGGGCCTTATCTGCTTGATGTTGCTGAGAACTGTGAGGATCAGTGAAAATGATTGCCTGCTTAATCACTTACACCTTTGAGGGGTCACTGTTAGTTGGACCTAACCAGTCTGATCACGTTTTAGGTGTGGGCAGCTCAACTGTTATGTTTGGGATAGTCCAAAATGTCAGGATAAAATTATTAGCATTTTGAAAGTTGTGTGTGTGTTTCCAAAAGACACATCTGTTATTTTTTTCAGGTGAGGAGATTTTAGCTTGTATCTCTTCAATGAAATAACAAAACAAAATCAGAGATTATACAGAGCTCTTTTGGTTATAAAAATGCTGTTGGCTTGGAAACAAAGGACAGCTTTTTGGTAGTCATGAAGTGTAAGAAAATAGTGGATATGAGTAAAAATTGGATTAATAACTATGTTTACAGCTCTTCAGAGCCTTAGGGAATTTTTTTTTCTCTTGCTTTCACGTCAAGTCTATTTTTAGGTTCTTGGACAGAGACTTTAGGTCTGCAAAGACACTTGTAGATTTTATTATAAATAGGCATAGTCTGCCTAAAAATTATGAGATAAGAAATCAAAGATGTTTTCAACTGAAAGAACTTTCTAGGTTTGATGAGAATGCCCTACAGAGTGAGCTTTTTGATTTTTTTTGGGTGTTCAGATTCAATGCCATTTCAGTGGGGTGAGGCTACAGATTTGCAGCAAGAGCAGCTGAACACAGGAACTGCTGTGTCAGTGCTTCTTCCTTGGAGGAAATACAGATATTTCTAAGTGACATCTACATTCTCTAAGGACTGAGATATTGCCTTGTGCTCTTCTTTCTTAAATATTTTCTGACCGTGGTCACTGAGTCATATTTAGGCAAACCACTTTCATCTATAACCCATTTTAACTAGAATTTGAGAGGAAAATTCTGGGAACATGGATTGCAGTGTAGTTACAGTAGTTTCTTCATCTGTTGCTGTATGTGGCAAACAAACTCATTGCACAACTTTAATTGGCTACTTCAATAAAATTATGTTTTTCTCTGTGTGTTCCTATGCAGGTGCCTGTGAGGAACATTCACAGGGGATTAATCTTAATTCCATCTGGCTGTACACACCTTTCTCAATGTTTGAGTGGCAGACTGAATTTCATGAGCTCTGGCAACATCTAACAGGTCTCTTGCTGATTATTCCTAGAAGATTTTAAAGGGCTGTCTCCTAATGTAGCTCCTTAAGTAACACATCAGTCACATCCCTTATTCTTCAGAGCTTGAATGCACTTCTTGGCATGTCTTAACTAGACACAAGTGCCAAAAAGAGGGGAGAAGGTCTGCGTGTGAGTGCAAAGAGCTGGGTCTAAGTGGCAACAAAAGTGCTGATCACTGCCAGAAGACAAACCCTTCATCAGAGAATGAAAAGCCCTCACATTTCCTTCCTCCACATTTCCAATCTCTCTCCTTTTAGGCTTATTGTGTACTTCAAATAATGCTCCTGGCAAATTAAAATAATTGGGCATACCAGTTAAAATCCTGTGCTAGCAGCAATGTTACTCAGGCAATCAGCCTAGGTCTTGTTAAGCTTGGGAGTATGACGTGTTTTCACATCACAGGAGTACTCTTGAGTGATTCCTCTAATGGATTAGGCAAAATCATGCCTTCTTCTCCCTATTAGCCTTCATTTCTTTTCACAATTTAGACAGTTATCAGGATCTCTTGGTGGCTGGTAGGATTATGGTCCTCTGAAAATCACCCTTAGAACTGAAATCTGTCGGCAAAGACACCCCAGATATTTTGCCTGTACCAGCTGTGGGAGACAGGCAGGAAGAGAAACCTTTTTTCATGGTGAGCTGAATCCATCTCTCACTAAATGATAAAACAAGGCTGTCACTCTCGCTTCAAAGGAAGCTGCATCAGGAGTTCTGAGCAGCTTTGCCATTTTCCAGCAGAAGAAGCATAGCATCCAAAATCACATCTAAGTGTTGAGGATCACATACAGAGAGAGGGATGCTGGTGTGTAGAAGTAATGGCAGTATTTAGTCAGCTGAAAGATTTTCCCCAAGAGTTTCAACTTTGTAAAAGAATTTCTTGAAAGAAAAGAAAACAACATAAAAAACAACAAAACAACCAAACTTACAAAATCAGCAGCACTACCACCAAACCCCACCAAAATCCAAACAAAAAAAACCCCAGGAAGTTACACTGGACAAAGGTTGCTTTTAGATATCTTTGTAATATAAATATTTTCCATTTTCCAAAGTCTGTGTTGTTAGTAAATACCAGTATGGATTTAGGTAAAGACAACGCCAGTGTAACCCCTGCCGAATGACCAGTGTTGTAAATGTTTCTAATTGAAACCAGGCAATTTCCCCTGAATCTTGGCTTTGCACCTGAGGTGCTGTGGGGTCCCACCTGCACTGCAGAGCTGGGGCTGGTGTTATGAAAAACAATGTGAGAAGAACTGCTGTTCTTTCTTACTGTCTGTGTGACACAAACCACCTGCATTAGGTACCTACAAGGTACAAGTAAGCCTTTGACAATCCTGATTTTTTTAGTGACACGAACATCATGAGCAGTGATTGATTTCCTTTTACAGGTCCAGTTTTAGTGCTCTCCTCTATTCCCGAGCCATCTAGGCATGAGCCGTTAATGGATGTGGCTTCCACTTACATGTGGCTGGAAGAGAAGGTTTTTCCTGATACAAAATCAAGACTGGAGTGCACAGCTGCCCATGCACAACTGCTTCAAGTATTCTCCCCAGAGTATTTTTATTTTTTTCTTTTTTGGACATCAGTGTAACTGATAATAAGGCTGGAGACAAGTTAGTGCTTCCTGCAGGGAAACAACCTTTGCAGGAGAGGCAGCTACTGATACCTCAGTTGTTTTAATGTAACAGCCCCCTTGGTTTCTTCCTCAACAAAATTAGTTTACTAGCACAGGTAAACTTGGCTGGATTTCCTTACAGCATGTGGACCCTCTAACAGTCACCAACCAGCTGCTTTCACACTTTGCCCTGCTCTTCATGGTCCTGCTTCATTTCTACTCAGTTTAATTTATTTTCACAGTTTGAAATCGTATAAAGAGTTCCCTGTTTTTGGCTGCCATGGCATTTTTCCTGGGGGATTGACTGTTCTTCGCAATATTTCTTTTGGTTTGATGTTATCAGAAGGAAAGAGCTAGGGGTGGGATATCTGGTAAGAGGTAGTTCAGAGGCCAAGTGAAATAAGACCCAAATGATGTACACAGAAATTCTAATTTAATTGATCTGGGAGATGTGTACCTAAACGGATCGGCTTTGTTTCTGAGCAACAGTGTACTGTTCCTTCAGAGAAGTCCCAGTGAACATCTGCTTGGGTACTTAGAGTAGATATTACAGTAAATCTATACCGAAACCTGAGATAACTTCAGCATCACTGCAGCTGAGGCCTAACGAGTGACAACTCCTGATGAATGTTCTTGCGTTCCAAACGTGAATGTGAGCCCTGGTGCATCGCTTACGGTCATCACTGCACACAGTCCTATTTGTCAGTGTCCCCTGTTCAAGTCCAGCATCATTTTAGTTCTACTGCCTGCAGTTTGTCTTCCAGCTTAGCTCAGAAACCTTTGGAGAAGAACACCAAGCCAACAAATGTAACACACAGACCAGAGCCCATCTAATGATCCTGGGGTTCCCTAACCCTGCGAGCAATCCTCCACCATCCTCTTTTCTCTCTTGAACAGGAGGGAATCCAGGCCTTTCTGTCCAAGCCCACAAGTCTCACATTTAGCCACAGACAGCAGTTCTTTTCAGTTGTTCATTGTTTTTCTCAATTGTTTCCTTTCTTTCTTCCTTAGAAGCAGGTCAATCTTTCTCTGTGCACTGTTTCTTCCTGGCTTTGCCAAGTCTTTCCAGAGCAGCCGTGCTGGTTTTAGCAGCTGCCAGCGTTCTGTTTCAACTCCAGGCTTTTGTCTTTCTAACTGGCTATTTAGTAACTGCTGGGTAAGATAAACAGGGCCTTAATTAAGCTCTTCTGAGCCACTGCCATTTGGAGTATTTCTGATGAGGTGACTATTACAGTTTTCTAGAGACTATTTGCCATTATAAGCTGTGCAAACAAATCCAAAGTTAGTTTGAAGCAATTAACAGGAGATGATTAACAAAACTGCTAGGCTTGCAGTTGGTTACTTCTGACACCCTTCAATTTTTCTAGTTCATTCCACAGATTGTACAAGCAACTCATCAACAAATATGCTGGGTGGTAATTTAGAAATGCCTGCCAAATCCTCAGATCTGGACACACAGTGCAGATGTCATTCTTACAGATATTTGGTCAGACCTCTACTTTGGCTAGCTAATGTAAAACTTCATTAACTCAGATCAAGCAATTTAGTTCTTTTGTTCTCTACAAAATCAGGAGTGTTTTTCAAACGTTTATGAGTTTGTTTCAGTATTTCCATGATTAAACTACTGGATCGTTTGCATTGGACTGACTTAGGCACTGAGCAGTAGACGTGGGAAACTGAGTTCTGTTTTGCAGGAAGGTGCACATACCTCTTCTTGTGCAAAATGTTTAGGGTTTTTTTTTCCAATACTAGATTAATTTCATCAGTATAAAGAGAGTTTTATGTATAATCTATAATGCATAAATGCGTTTTTCAACAGAAACTAAAAAAAACACTAAGATGACTGCAAAATTAATGTTTTAACTTCTTTCACAGATGATTATTGAAGACAGAGGCACCGTAAAGATATTTTAAATCATGTTCTTCTATAAACTAATTCTGTTCCTCTAATCAAGGAATATAATGGCATAATATCATATGCCAGATGGCATGAATTCAGATCCCTGAGTGGTTTCCATGGCAGCATTTTAGAATAAGTTTCCCAGGCAGTTGCAGATTTCATAGGACAAATGGGTATTAGATATTGAACTAGAACACTGGAGATGATAAAAGTGCCGTTTAACCAAATACAGTCCATGAAATATTTGATTTTTAAAAAGCTGCAGATGAGAAATGTAATCCCAATTGTGTATAAGAAAAGTAAGGCTGGGAACTTTGTGGCTTTCAGCTGAGATATCCCTACCCCTGTATTTTCACTGAAGAGGGCGTACAAATCAGTTATTCTGATGTTGCGTGCAACTGCCACAGATAATTGATGTAATCTATGACACTCCCCAGGATGTTCTGGTATGCATTTGTTTTCCCTTTCCTTCACAAGAGCCTTATCTTCCTCACCCAAGAGTGTCCTGGCTCAGGCTGCAGTAGTTGCATAGCTGAGATCACGCCATGACAAGGAAAGTCAAAGAAATAGCGACTGTGCTGCTGTCCTGAGGTGTAGTTTGTTCACAGGAACTTTGAAGGCTGAGGGACACCTGGAAAATCACAAGCCATAGAGCCAGTGGTCAGCTTGTTTATCTCTTCTCCCTCCCAGCAAAGCCAGGTCTGGAGACAGAGTTGCACCATTTTTACATCCACACTTTTAAAATGTGAATTACCTCAGATTTTATCCATCCAAGGCCTTTTCACCTTTTATGTGCAAGACTAAATCTAAGAGGACACATGGGCATCAGACTGGTGGAGAATCAAAATCAGGCCAAATAACCCTCAGCAAGCACAAATGTGGCTGAAGAGCAGCCTGTTCCTGCTGCCTCTCTAGAATATGAGAACTGAATTGAGTGTCAAATCTCTCTTCTGTCATATCATGTTGCATCACATCCCCAATGACGACTTCTAACTATAAAACTCCTGAACTAAGTTCCATGGCTATTTCTCATCTTGGTATTCAGCTAAGATTTGCAGACAGTTTTGACATACTGGTTTATAGCTGAAGATTGATTTGACTGAGAATTGCTATTGGTTTGTGTTTCTTAGCCAGCAACAGCAGCCGTGGCCAGTTTTGCTGAAGGAAAGCCCAGGGAGTGTCCTCAGCTTTAAAATCAAAGAGATAAATTGCTCCCTTTAATGCAGAATGCTGAATTCTTGGTTTCTGAGCATCAGCTGATCCTGCTGTGGGCACTTGTGGGATTGAATATGAAAATATAATGCTGGCATAAATAAACAGAAATAGAAGAACAGTAGGGTCACCCCCCCAAACTTCGTGATTTGCCACCTTTTTCCTGGGGATCATGTTCTGTGCTACGCAGAACAAATAATTGTGTCTTCAAACCACATTCTATTCAAGTACAGACAGGAACAGTGTCTGCCTTGATCCCAGGCAGATCCTTCCTAACCTTCCAAGCTTCTAGAACTGAGCAGAGATACACAGTTGTGTCTTATCTTGATAATGCTATTGAAGAGGGGAAGCTGGATCCCTAGCCAGTGGCAGATGGAGTATTTCCAATTCAGTGGGTAGTTACAGTCACTTGAAAAAATGGATCATTTGATCACACAAAACCTGTGGTGGTCTCTTAACTGATTCCTTTTCCTTGGGAACCAACCAATGGTGTATTGTTGTTTCTCTGTGAAATTAAATGAGACACTGCAGCCTAGATCTCTTCTGAATATGGATTTAAAGTTGTTGGTTTTTTTCTCAGTAACTGTGCACTTTGCTCTGGTATTAAATTAATACTTTAACTACTTTTGGTTTTTTTATTGTTATTCTAGGAAAGATTGGGTTGACTGTTGTGGACAGATTGCATAGAGGGAACAATGACACAAAGATGGTTTATGATGGAAAAAAACTGTTATATAAAAAATACATAGCAACCCTCTGTTTACACAGCTATTAAAATGTTATAGGGATCAAGAAAGACTAATGTAAAACATTTAGCATGGGAGGAAGCGAGCAGGATAGGTTAATGTACTTAGTGAAGCTGCTGTAGAAAACAATGACAGACACAATCAGAGCTGGATGGGCAAATTTACCTCTGGTTGATGGTCAGCTGCAACAAAGGGAAAGGTCAACAATTTGCTAGATCTGTTCAGCAGAGAACATGTGAGAGAAGAGAGAGAATTTAATCAAAAGCATGGCTGGATCTTACCACCCAGACAGAACAGTGACACTCACTGTGACCTGTGTGATTCACGTAACCAGGGCTACTTTTTATTAAGGTTGTCAGTGCCTACCTGGTACGCAGAGCATCACCTGTTATCCAGCTAGGTTTGATAGCTGAGAACAGTTTAATTGCTTAAATCTGTGCATTCCAACATATCCTTTACACCTGTGGTCTCTGAAACACAGGCTGTGATCCTGTGAGGGCTTGCTCTGGGTGTGACCTTTTCCTCTATACTATATATTTACCCAGCCAACTTAAACAGAAAACCCAAGAGGTTGTCCAATTTCTTGTTCATGCAACACAGATTAAGGCTGTGATTCTGATTAGAGGCTCTGCATTTACTGATTATTAGTACATCTGTTGACACCACAATAAAATATTAAAATATTCACATTCTTTATTTTTCTTCAGACATGCATGGAACATTTGTCATCCTGATGCCCCTCAGCCTGATAGTGATGATTTTTGGAGGAATGACTGGATTCATCAGTATACTTGCCAGGGCCTACCTTCTGCTTCTAATGACGGGACTGCTTTTTCTTTTTGGAGGTACAATATCAAACTCCCAACCTAACCAATTTAAATAATAAGAGGTTATACCTGGGAAACATCACTTTGTTTTTCCAGGGAATGAAACCTAAGCAGGAGTTTCCTTTCAGAATAATCCTGATGTTCATTCATGTGGTGTCTACTCAGCTCCTGATATTTTGATTCAGTATTTAACAGTGGGAACACATTATACTCAATGGAGAGAAATAACCCTGCCTGTACATCCCTCTCACCCTTCCCCAAGACACCAACCTCAAAGATAAAGTGGAAATCTGGCCTGGGTAGGATAGGAAGGAGTGGCAAAGAAGCCCTAAGCCATATGCAGTTGATTGTTTTTAGTTCTGCAGTGGCTTCTAACTAGCTGAGTATTTTTCTCTTTCTCAGCTCTCGTCACACTGACTGGGATCAGTGTCTATATTGCATATTCAGCTGCTGCCTTTGAGGAAGCTGTCTGCCTGCTGAGGAGCAAGGACCTCCTGGTGGAGATCGATATCAGGTTTGGCTGGTCCCTGGCACTGGGCTGGATCTCCTTTGTCGCAGAAGTGCTCACTGGGGCCACGTTCCTCCTGGCAGCAAGAGTTGTGGGGCTGAAACGGCAGCATGAACAGACATTGTGAGCAACAGGTGTCTTTGCAACAACAGAACCCTGCAGAGCCTGAGAGTTTGGATTGCTTGGTCCATCTGGTCACTAGGGCTATATAAAAGTGGAAAGGTTGAGTGTCTTCTTGGCTGCCATAAGACTTTTGCCTCACAGTTGGCTATAAAACCACAAAGATTTTGATAAATCAGTAAAACATTTCAAGTGCTGTCAATAAGGAAACTCTTGTGACTTTAGAAGAAAGTACATTGCAGTGTTAGTGTTTTCAGAATAATTTCAGCCAGCAGATCATAAGACATCTCCATCTATGCTTACCACAAGGCAGATTTCTTGCTTTCTTTTATCTTTTCTGCTGTCTCAGCAACATGCCTTGGACTACCTTTCAGGCCAGCTTTTGGTTTCTCCTCTGAAGCTGCTAAGAAGGACATGGACCTGCTGCATTGAGTCCAGAGGAGGCTGCAAAGATGCTCCAAGGGCTGGAGCCTGTCTGCTATGGAGATGGACTGAGAGAGCTGGGAGTGTTCAGCCTGGAGAAGAGAAGGCTCTGAGGAGACCTTAAAGCCTGTTTCAGTACCTGGAGTGGATACAAGAGAGCTGGAAAGGGACTTTGGACACGAGCCTGGTGGTTGGAACTAGATGATGTTTAAAGTCCCTTCCAACCCAAACCCTTCCATGATTCTGTAAGCCAGCAGATGGTAGTGACTGTGCTGGTGAAGTTCTCAAGTGCAGTGTAATGGTGAGTGCACTGCAAGAGAAAGAGACAGCTGCTTTCCCAGAAGTTTTAACTATTTTAGATGCTCTGGCTACATACTTATCTCTTTCAGCATATTACTAGCTGCTTTTTCAATTCTGTAGTGCAGAAGGTGTATCTGATGCATTTCCCAGTTTTTACTTTGCAGTTTTGGTGATGCTTCTTTTTCCTGAAGTTTGTGCACGTGGTTTGTGCTAGAATATGTTTATCTTGTGCTGAAAGCTGCTAAATAAACTGAACACACAGGACACATGAATTTCATCTTAAGTGCCAAGCAATCTAGTTTTTCCTCTGGGTAGTGGCATTTAAGAGAATTGAAGATACTGAAGAAATTTCCCCCTGACTGCTGTGGCTTTGAATAGAAACTTGAATGTGTTAGCAGCTTCACTCCATCTCTGTTAGATCATGTGTTTCTGGAGGACCTCAGAACAGCACAGTTCAGGACTGGGATTCAGGAGCTGTGTCAGGCACACTCTGTCATTGGGCAAGTCCCTTGTACATTCTCCAGTAGTGCAAAGGGCATCATTCACCTACCTCTGTTAAATATCAGGACAGTTTTGTCAGTGTGTCCCATGTTAAAGGTTGCACACTCACTCTGACTGAGCTCAGCTCCAGTCAGTCCCACAGTACCAATTCCTTTCTGAAAAACAGTGGCAGGGAGTTCTGGGAGCTTACACTCTTTGAAGACAGAAGGGAACTTTACGACTACCATGCTGTGAATGGAGAACTGAGCCAGAAAACCTGTCCAAGGTCACATGAAACCAGAATTTCTGAATCCCAGTCTAAGACCTTGGTTGTCAGATCTTGCTTGTTATCAGACTGAAATAAAACTAGAAATCCTGAATGGACTGAGTAGTAGAAATTCTGTGACTCTAAAGTACAGTTTTGTAATTCTCACTTGCTCTGACATTGGTTTTCAGGTATTTTCCATGTTGCCTTATGTTGGGACCATGTAATTGAATGATTTTACAACTTAAAGCATACCAAATCAGCTCTAGAAGAAGAGTAAGAAAAACAAATCCTTTGTAGCCAAAATGTCATGTGCTTAAGTGAATTATGTAAAATGTAATTCTCTGTTTTGGTGCTGGTGAAGTTTTTTGTAATACAATTTGTATGATGTTACTCAGACATTACTGTAAGCTGTAACAGTAGAATATCATCTGAGTTATTTTTTGGATATTTATTACAGATGTTATTTTAAAGTGGTTTTGAATGTTGTAAAATTAAATAAAATGACATCTCAGAGCTGGGAGTTATTTATCAAGACATGGAAGAACTAAGTTATATATTTTTCTTTAACTTTTTCTGCATATCTATTCGACCATTTTTATGATGCTTTTGAAATGCCTATGTCACATATGATAGGTATTTAAAAGATACTTACACAGCTACAATATAAAATACTCAAGTGATCAAATCTAAGTAGAAAGCCAATGAATCTGTTATTGAATTAGAGCAATTGTCATTTCCATGGCTTTCCTAAATTTCTCATTCTGGCTTCCTGCAATATCTGGCACAATGGTAATAAAGAGTATCTTCTGCTCTTGAATATTTGCATAACCCCTGAATTTCTCTGAAATTCCTGCTGAATACAAAGAACAAAAGATGGTTTCGGATAGTCAAATTAGCATTGAACATTCTGAAAAATTATGCTAGGAAGAAAAAAACATCCTAGAAAGGATTTTATGTAATTTGAGACAAATGACCTTATCAGCTTCTTCCTCCTACTGAAACTAATGTTTTTTTAATATCCAACTCTTTGCTGTGTTTTCCCCAAAATACATTTTGGAGATGAGAACACTGACTGGTCCCATTACTTTCTGGTGAATTTCAACCTCCCTGGTAATTGGTCCCATTTCAAGTGAAGAAAAACAGATGTACTGAGCAGAGCAGTCCTGTTGGAGGGGTGGAGTGCACAGAGCTACTGGACAATACCAGTCACTCATTTAAAGGCTTCCTCAAGGGGTAGCAGAGAAAGATAGGGGAGGAGTCCATACAGGACTTTTAGAGGACATGCTACTGAGTAGAATGTAGACATGAAACCACCAGGAATCCCCATGTGGCTCCTGCAGAGCTGCCTGGATGTCTCTGTATACCCAGCTCTGATGACCAAGGGGACATTTTTGGTTTAGGCACAGCTTCTGTTAGAAAAGCTCCATGCATTTGTTGCTCACTGATCCAAAGCCGATAGAGCTCTGTGGTGGGTTGACTCTGCCTGGATTCAAATGCCCATCAAAGTCACTCTATCACCCCCCTCCTCGACTGGACAGGGGAGAGAAAATATACCAAAAGGCACAAGATAAGGGCAGGAAGAGGTCACTCACCAATTACTGTTGTGGGCAAAACAGACTCAGCTTGGGGAAGTTTTCATTTATTGGTGATCAGAGTAGGGGAATTAAATCTTAAAACCACCTTCCCCTCACCTATTCCTTCTTCCAGGCTTAACTTTACTCCTGAATTCTGTACCTCCGGCCCTGCAAACAGCACAGAGGGACAGGGAGTGGGGTGCAGTCAGGTCATCACATGTTGTTTCTGAAGCATCTTCCTGCTCAGGGAGGGAACTCCTCACACTCTTCCCCTGCTCCCTCCTCCAGTCCCTCCCACAAAAGACAGTCCTCCATGGACTTCTCCAACCTGAGTTCTCCCCATGGGCTGCAACTTTTCACGAACTGCTCCAGTGTGGGTCACTCCCTTGGGGTGCAGTTCCCCAGGAAAAGGCTGCTCCAGTGTGGGGTCACAAATGCTGCCAGCAAATCTGCACCAGCACGGGCTCCTCTCTCTGCAGGGCCACGGGTACTGCCAGGAGCCTGCTCCAGCACGGGCTTCCCACAGGGTCACAGCCTTCTTTTGGGCATCCCTAGTCCAGGGTGGGGCCCTCCAGGGGCTGCAGGTGGATCTCTGCCCCAGCAGGACCTCCCTGGGCTGCAGGGGCGCGGCTGCCTCACCATGGGCTGCACTCCGGGCTGCAGGGGATCTCCACCCCAGCACCTGGAGCACCCAGAACTGGTATAACTCTGCTCTTAGGTGGGCACAGTTGTTAGCCCAGCAATGGCAAGCTCACAGGAATTTGGTCCAATGTTCCTGAAGGCCAGACAAAACTGCCTTGAAGGCCACGTTCTGCCCCAGAGTTTTAGCTGTGCCTGGTTTAGGTTGCAGGTCTTTCACTACTGGATTGCATTCTAGTGAAGTTACAAAAATTAGTCCTTTTTACTTTTACTAAAGCATGACAGTTCTGGTTTTCTGCAGCAGCCTCCTCTTCTGTTTTACACATCAGCTTTAACCCTAATGAGGCCCTCGAATTTTCCCTCCCTTTTTCCCAGTGCTTTCAGCAGCTGTATCCCTGTTACATCCCATCTTTGGAATATATTCACAGGCGCAGTACAGGCGGCTGGGTTACATCCCACTGTGGCGTTTGTATTGGTGGCAATCACAGTGTGAACGCTCTCGCTTGGGAGCTCTTTGGGATGGTTTGCACACAAACAGTGGTCTGCACTGACATCTCATGGCAGCACTGAGCACTTGGCTGCGTTTGGGAAGAAACCATTTCTGCAGACAGCATGTGCGGGATAACCCGGTGATCAGGTCACCACTCGGGGTTTATGAAAGGTAATTGCACTTGATGATCTTAAAGGTCCTTTCCAACCTAAATGATTCTATGATTCTATATATTTTTTTTTTCATGGTTTGAAGAGCAGAGGAGACTGTCATGCTCACTTTTCCATAGGTCCTGTATTTTATAGCCTAGAGATTCTCATCTAGAAAGTGCAGAATCCCAGTTTGTAACACCTCCCAGCTGCTGGGTGTCTAAAGTTAAAATGTCAGGTGTTGGAAAATGTGCTGTTAATCACGCCTATGGTTTTTTGTTTGTTTGTTTTTATTTGTTTCGTTGTTTCTTTTTTTAAATCACAACACACTACTAAAGGTTTTTATGCTTCTGCTCATAGGATATAGATGCTATAGCCATGCCATTGATGGCTGTTTTGATTGGATTGATCAGTATTGGTTTGTATTATATTTATGGCACTTAGTCAGCACACCATCTCTACAGTCTAGTCCTGTTCACATGATGGTTTGGGTTTAATATTTCCTTTAGAGGAGACCAGAGCTCATGAGCAGTGAAGTATTAAAAAGTAGCACCTTAGTCCTGGTGGTAGTCTGCTTGTATGACTCATTTCAAAGATAGTTGAAAGATGCCTTGACTGGGGTTGGAGGAATGGAAGAGAGTTCCCTGAAGGGCTTTTGGCTCATAATTTTACTGTTTTCATTTTTGCCAAGGACAAGGCAAACACTTGTCATTGAAGGCTGTGATTGTCTCAGTGTAATGCTCCCTTAGGTGTTGAAAGGAATCTTTCTGCCAATAACTGAACAGCATTTGCTAATGGCTTATGCTTCTGGACAACACATCTGGCTGCTGATGGGGCCAAAATATTTCTCCATCCAACCTGGCCTTCTCAAATATTTATAAGCTAATGCTGTGTGTAATGCCTGTAGCATACAGAGAGGCTGAGCTGAATGGCACTGTGGAGGAGTCTCTATTTTCACAGCCTTTTGGAACTGATTGTATCAGTGCTGTGAAAACCCCTTGGCATCACACTCCTTTTATTGCCACAGTTCTCACTTGACTGGTATTATACAGTGAAGTACTTAAGCATGAGGAAAAAAACAAAACAAAACAAAACAAAAACCCAAACAAAAACACCCACCACAAAAAAGAATTTTATAACTGTCAAGCAAAATCCATAGAAGGAAAAAACTTCGTAGGGCTTGCAATAACAAGTGTTTTGGGTTATCTGCCTTTCTGTTTATAAACACTACCTTACAGGCATGGCAACATCTGTAGCAACTTGGCAACTCTATCTGCCTCTTGTCTGTGGCAATCTTAATGTATGACAGGACCTTTATTTGGTCCAAGGCACTTCTGATAAAATGGAGAACTTCTACATAAGTAGCTGAGAAGGCCACGCCTGTTTCATTCAGTGAACAGACAGATAAGAGACCTATTTAATATAGTGTGTAGCAAAAAGAGTGTAAATATTTATTTCTCAGAACTCAGGAATAATGCAATATTTAATGAAACCAAAAGAGGAAAGAAATAGCTACAGGGCACTTTCTCAGTCAACAGAAATCAAGACATTCACAGTGTTATCTTTCAGATTCAGGGCTTGTCTCATACTCAGGTATTCCTTGTTTAACCTGCTACTAAAATTTATGCAAACACCCAAGTGACAGGACTTCTGTGAGTTTCATTTCACTGAACAGGTGGCAATTACAACCCCCCTGTGTTTCCTCGAATCATTCAGTCCCCTGACCATGTGCACCAACAAGACCCACTGGTGCCAGTTTGAGGTGCTCAGCACACCATGGCAATGAGGGTTTGAAGCAGCTGTAACTCACCCTCCTGGGGGCATCACTGAAATAGCAGGTGCAAACAGGTAGAAGAAACATCACAGGTGACCATGTCTTAAGAGAACTGCTCTGTCTGACTGTTGTGGCTTGCCACAGATGAACCTGTGAGTGGAGGTTGCTGTTACTAACCCAGCTGGATAGCAGCACCTTTGCTGGATGGGCTGATTGACAAAAAGGGACAGTGCAGTGTCTTTGCTGTCCTAGTTTAGTGATCACTTGCTTGTCACATTAGTGTCCAGAGACACGGGACTGTAACTGTGCAGGGAGCTCTGCTGCACTGGCTTCCTTGAAAGAAAGAGTTATTATTCCCCCTCAGGGGTCCCTTGCTCTCTCTGTGGATAGACAGGAAGATGTTACATCAGCAACATAAATTGAGAAAAAAATTCCACTTTCCATACAGATATCCAATAGGAAAATTACACTTCTTACTTGCCCTTCAGAGTCTGACTTGGGCTCACTTTCCTGCTCTCCTGTTCACCAGAAAGTCCTTTTACTCTGCCTTGGCAGTGATAGCAGTGGATGGGGGCCCTCTGTCTCCATAACAACTGGGCTATCTGTCTCACAATTCAAACTGCTCTCTCCAGCTTCAAGGACCTCTTCCTACACACCACCTAGAGCTCATCAATCCTTCCCTGAGCTATTCTACATTCCATATTGGAGTAATATCTCTGACACCCACTCTTTCTAAAGCTGCCTCTGCCATTTTGTCTCCAAAAGCCTGATGAACTGTATAGTCATCCATTTGGGAAGAGAATTGAATGGGATACAGGTAAGCCTTAGTCTTTTCAGAAACCAGCTAACCCTGTCATTAATCCTGTTGTCTTGAGTTTGCCTGTGAGAACAAAGGCCCCAAGGAGTTCAGAAAATAATCCCACAGAGACCAAATCGCTCAGTCAGCAAATCCCTCTGTGACTTCTGATTCCTTTGGAATGAGGGTGACATGACATTAAAACACTAAAGGCTCTTAGAAAGCAGCGTGTTTCTCCAAAATGCAACCCCAACATTTTACCTGGCTACTAACTCTGTGACATGGGACTAACGGGTATCCCTTTCTGTACTTCACCACCTTTAATGGCAGTGTTCCTCCTCAATTGCCTCAAGTGGAATAAATGACTCTACTAAACCTCCCTTATAGCTCATTTAGAGACTGAATGATTTTCATCGTATTTTCTTGCATTATATATAGAGATTTCAGCCTGCACTGTCAGCTGCAACCCATACATACACTGCAAGTCAATACAAATATTTTCTACTAATTTGGAAATTAGGTTAAAAAGTGATTACCCACTAAATAACAGTTATGTGAGAGAGAAGTCTGCAGTATAAATTAATGCTTGAAATGGGGTTTGCAACACACATAATCATAACTTGGCATTTCACCAAAGCCATTTATAAACTGTTATCATGACACGGGGACCCAGCTTACTGGTAGCTGTTGTGTGTGAATGTGATTTTCCCTAGAGAAGCAGCCCCTGTGATAACAGCGTTCCCAGCTTGGAATTGCTGTGCTTTGCCTGAGCAGCCACTGCACGTCACTGTTGTTCCATACAAGACTCAAAAGAGACTCATTTCTGTGAGCAGGGAGCAGGAATCTCAGTCTTTTTGCCTTTTCAATCAGGGAAGAAAATGTACTACAGTGTAAGGGATGAAGCCAAGAGGGACTTTTTCCCCCCAGACTGAAGGGAGGCCTTACCTGTTGCTCTTTCTCTTTTTTTTGTGCAGAAAGACTTCATCCATCTTTTTTTCCTTAGAGTTATTAAAAGAGAATGGTCATTAGCCAGGGATTACAAATAAGGATCTTGCAAAGTTGGCATAATTGTTAAGCCCAAGAAGTCAGCTAGAACCAGGGGTGTGAATGGTGTTTTTCTAGAAGCACGACAGTCCTAAGAAAGCTTTGTTGATATGTCCAGTCACGTAAGCTGACTAGCACTGAGCACCTCTTTCCTGTACATGCCACTTAAAGTACAGTTCATCACATCATTTTTTTTCCAAGTTTCCAGCAATTTCCATGTTGTCTGAGTGCAATGGGGAAGCTTAATTCCTTTTTCAGTAAAGTTTCATACAGAACAATTCAAGAGGAACAATACTGCCAGTGAAGAGAATTCCAGTAGAGTGTGGGAAAGAAAATGCTGAAGGATAAAATAAAAAAAATAAAACAAAAACATGGGAAGATGTTGAGGGGAATTAACAACAGAAGAGATATATAAACTTGACAGAAGTTTATTTAGTGATAGGGACTTTAATCCATCACAGGGCTGGCAGCCCATGGCCCTGGGGTCACAGGGGGGCAGTGACACTCCAGCTGCAGTGACAGAGGTGCTGTGTTTCCATTCTCAAGCCAGGTTTACTCATCTAGATGTAGTTTCAGGAACCCAGCGGAGGGACAAGGTTCAGTGTGGGGTAGCTGTGCTTTTCCTGATGTTACCACCCTGATTTGTGGTGATTGCAGTAATTTCTCAGATGCTTCCCCACCTCTCCAGCCTGCAGAAGAGATGAACTGGGAAATGTGTTCCTCTTTTCTCCCCTGGGACCCCACTAAAGGAGCAGGAATGAGATGCCAGGTTTGTAATGTCGAGGCCTGGCGATTCCCACATGGAGAACCCTGGGCTGACCCAGAAATGGCCACATCTCCCTGGCTGTACGAAGCAGCTGAGCCTTGGCATGCCCAACCTCAGGGCCACTGTGGATCCTGTGTCACAGAAAGGAAGAAAATCCCAAAAAGGAATTGCCCTGCAACCTCCAGCCATAATCTTAATCCTCCGAGAGGCCTAAAATCGGGCCAGAATTCTTCACGCAGCACAGGAACAAGGAGTTTTGTTTCTGAGGTTACGAAACCAATGTTTATTTCATAAGCCCAGATCCACAAACATGAGAGGAGATCATACTGCCAGAGGGAAGGAAACCCTTTCCTGAAGCAAATGGCTGGGCTGTAACACTGCATCCCACCAAGACGGGCAGGAGGTGTAAAAGTGAAAACACACATGGCTTGGCGATCAAAACTGCTGCCTCAGGATTGCCGAGCTGAGAGAAGGGTTAGGGACACAGAAGGGCATCAAAGTCTAGAACCGAAGGCAGGGGATTGGAAATGGCCAAATCCCTTTACCTCTGCCCACACCTTTTTGTTCCCATTCGGTGAGTTGGTCCCATGGTGCTGAGGGAGGTGTCACCTCAGGTGTCCCGGTCTGTCCCCCACAGCCCCATCCCTGGTCCCTGCTGCTGGACTGCCCCGAGTACACCTGACCTGCAGCTGTTTTCCTGCCCACAAATAACAGATGAAGGGAATCTGACAAAAAGCAAAAGCCTTGGCAGAGAAAGTGAGGCCTCGAGGAGCCATGGATGCCGCGTAACAAAGCCCTGTGCCCGCTGGCTCTCAAGCCTGGCTGGCTTTGAGTCCATCCTGCAGGTAGGGCTTGCCTTGCCCACTGGCTGAGCTGAGAATTACCATTTCAACCAGGAATAGCTGGGTTTATGGGACAAAACTCTCGGCAGAGACTTTGCTGGTGTAGTTTTTAGCAAGGCAGCTTCCAGTTCTTTGTGTGACTAACAAGCTGCTGGAGCCAGAGAAGCCAAGACTGGCTCTGGCCCGACACCATAAATTGCTGTTGTCTGTATAATTGCAAGATTTGCTTTTGTTTTGTTTGCTGTATGAGCCCAAATGGAAGCTCGAGGATCTATTTGCAGACCCAGTTATCTAAAGCTTTTCAGCAGACGTGCTTGTAGGTCCAGCTTTGTATTATTTAGAGCTTTTTCTTGTTATTTTATGTTTAATGTGTTTGCTCTCTTGATGGCTCCGTCAATATACATTCTGTGCTGAAAAAGTTAAGTGTCAATATATAAAAAAAAAGATGGGGCAAAAAATACCCGTCCAGAGTCTGGAGATGGAAGGCAAATTGCAGGTTTGTCAATATTGTGTTTGGGAGCATTTTAAGTAGTGAATCACTTGATACTGGCTATTGTAAATATTGGTTTAAAGGTGCTATAAAATTGATGGTGCACAGTTAAACCTTCCTCCAAATACTGATCTATTTATGCTGCCTCACTTAGCATCGCATCCAAAGACCACTGAAGGTAACTGGAGTCTTTACCAAGTCATCTACAAGCACAGAGTAGTTTCAGCAAATGCACATAATCCTGCAGTGGGAGCACTGAAAACAGTATTCAACTCCCAGCACAAACCATAGAGTGACTGAGGTCTGAATCCTGAGCAGACCCGGGCTGAATATTATTTTGAATAGCAATTGGAAGTGGTTTGCTGTGTCTTCAGAGTCCTTCATTGAATGCTGGATCTGATCAGAGTAAAACATTTGAGCAGTGATGCCAAAACAATGAATCTGAAAAATGATTAATGTAACTTCTACTCAGTCCAAGCTCCACTCTGCAAAATTTGAAGGAATTCCTTATCACATTGGCCCTGGTCTCTACAAAATCTTATTTTATCTTCTCAGAGGCATGTAACTGTCCCAATAGCTGTACATTAGATTAAGTCCTAATTTAGAAGTAATGAATTATTATTGAGGCCCAGATTTCACAAATGGCTTAACATCATCAGCACAGCCATACTTGCCAAGTATTTAATGTATTGGATGCATATGGAAGAGTCTGGCCAGCACTGTTCCAACACAGGCTTCTGGCTTTTATTTTTGTTTGCACGTAGAAACCCAAATGGAAGAAAAGTTTTAATGTGTGGTGAGCACCTTAAAATCTGGCTGAAAAAGTTCTGAAGGAGAAATGGGAATTCAGGCTCCACAAAGGAAAATCAGTGTTTAGCTGTTGTTGACTTGAGTGGAACTGGCATACACGGGTTTGGAGGTCTTTGCATGAAAATCCATTTTTCAGTCTTGCAAAGCCAAGCACTTAGTTCAGCCCAAACCTTATTGACACCATGATCCTTGCCTGAAGTGTGAGTATACCTGAACTCCACACGGAGAAAGGAATTAATGAGGAAGAAAATCCAACAGGAGAGTTATTCATGCTCACTTGCTTTTGGTGTAGCTGTCTATTGTAGTACATCTGCATTTTCGCCCTTGTCTCCCCACTTTTCCCCCATCCTTTTCCCAGGGAATAAAGTGAAAGAATTCTGCTGTGGGCAAGTCTGGAACCTGTCTGGCTCTTCACCTGTGGTTTCCATCACAGAGAAAACCATGATTAAGGGTGACAGGGCCCTTAGGAGGCTGGGAGGTGAGATGGCAGCTGGAGAAGGAAATGACAGGCCTCTAGAATTATCTGCTCCCATGGAACAGGTGTCAGCAATAGCAGATAAGGCAATGCCTGAAAGTTTCAGTGCTCCAGGCAGCACTGAGAGGGGAAGATGTGTTTGCAAAAGGGCATGTTCACTCAGTTATAGAGTGCATGTGTTGTGCTAAATGTCCTTAAATCCCTCTGGTAATGCAGCCGTCTGTAACAATAAATAGCAAATAACTGTTGTCTCCTCTGGGACTACAGCTATCGTGCTTCCAAAGAGGAGTCATCCTGCTCTGTCTTGAGGTGTAAGAGACCATACATTTACTATAAATTCTAGGGAAAAACACTGAAACACACATAATTTAACCTGAAGTCCTGGGTTGCCTCTGTTTACACAATTCTGCATAAAAGCAGTAATAACACTTTAAAAATCCCAAGCAGCCCATTCCTCCCAATTATTCCAGGTTCAAAAATGCCCGATAGGTAATAACTGTTTGTGTGTTAGCACTGAAAAATGTTATTATTTGTCTGTCTTTTCATTCCATTTCTTGCCCCCTTTTATCCAGGGACATTCTCATTTAAAATTTTCTCCTGAGTAAAGAGAGAATTGAAAATCCCTCATTGTGCCATTTTTTTGTGATTGGTCGGAGTATAAGAAAGTGGATAGATCAGCTGAGAAGTGAGAAATCTAAGAGATTATGTACATACATAATCCTGTAAAAGTGAGTAGCAGCTTGCCCTCTTTGTTTTAAAATGTTCATGTACATTTCTGAAAAAGAGGAGAATAGAACATCTAATAATAGCAAAGGATTTTATAAGCTAAGACACTCAGTGTCTTTAAAGTATTTTACAAACATGAGCATAACTATTCTTCATGACTCATCTGTAAGTAGCTCTCACTATTTCTCATCTTCAGATTGGAGAAATGGCATCCAGACAGAAAAGACACTTAAATAGGTAGCACATGTTAAAACAAATGAAGAAACAAGACAAGTAAATGATATTGTTACCCCAGTTTACTGCCTGAAATTATTGGAATAACACCCCTAAAAATTCCAGGTTCATATTTCATAGCAAAATACAGAGCCAGAACACCCCAAGGAAAGATACAAGTAGTTAAGAGGCTCTAAAAAGCACTGAGGTTTCTTGAGATGATCAGAATTCTTGGACCAGGCTCAATCATAATAAAACATTTAGAAACCCTCCCCAAGTTAGCATTCCTCCCCACTGCATTGCCATGCTCAGTGACATGACAGCTTCTTTACATGTAAACCAATATTTCTCTCCTAGATCCAGGAACAGAATTCAGCAATGTTTCCTGCTTAGTGTTTTCTAAATATGCACTTATACCCTCAAACAGTAGAAGTGATTTAAAATTTGCATGGGAACATACTGATTTCCATGGTATTGAAGCAGTCTTTTAGAAAGGCAAAATGTATTAGATTAAGTCCTAGTAAAGAATGCACAGTCTTTAGTGGAGAATGATGCTCCTGTTAGTTAAGTCCTTCAAAGTGCCAGCAATAACATCTCTTCCTTTTCATAGCTACTGACTAGCAGCCTTTGTTTATTCACTGGGCTCAGCACTGTTCTGTAACTTCCCAACATCTGGTTACGTATCTCCAGCCAGACACTGCTGTTTATCCCAGCTGTGTGGATTTTATTGAGCTGGAATTGAGCTGGTCATTGTCTTATTAACACAGCTGAAAATATGGCAGTGGGATGACTGACAGCCTTCTTTGGCAGTGCATTTATGCTGAAAATCTTCAGATCCCTTCCCAGGTCCTCAGAAAAGACTTTTGAGCAGGACTGTGTTTTCTTACAGGATTCAGGGAGCAGCAGGCAGCAGAGAGGGGCCATAGACTATACCTAGAGATTTTTTTTCTGACCACAGAGGCTGTCAACTCTGTCTGACTCTTCTCAGGCTTCTGAAAACATCTCATTTACAAGGGGCGTGCTGAGAGGCTTCACAGGGGTATTAGCACAGTCAGTTCCATTACAAGAACATGACATCTGTCTTTCCCTCACGTGTCCTCCTTGTCTTTCTGCTGATCACTCAAACTCTGCAGAACCACTTTCTATTTTCAGCTTTTCCCATTATTTTTGCACATACCTTCCACCTCCTGTCCTGTTCTCATCCTAGTTTCTTGCCTTCGCACTTTCTGTGGCATCTTCCCCCACTCCCTTTCACTGTTACATCTCAGTGTTTAATTTGTCTTATTCTTTCCTTATAAAATTCTAATTCTCTCTGTGCTTTGCATTTGCTCTTCTTCACTTCTATTATAATTTATCAGGTTTTGAACTACATAGGTCTTAAAAATATTACAAAAGGGATTAAATTATATCCATATTATGATTAAAGACAGATGAGAACTGAATATGCTGGTGTTTGAATGTAAATGCCTTGACAATCGCAGTAAAGAGATCAGATATATCTCAAAGCACTTTCATCAGTGCTACAGTTTGGAAAGAGTGATCATCCCAAAAGATTTGGAGGTGCATGTCTGTATCAGTACACATACACGTGTGCATATACACACTCAAAAATAAAACCCATGCAGCTGACATACTGAGTTGACTGTTGAACTGGTGAGTGTAAGATACTTTCCCAAAATCTTACAGCACATTGAAATATCCACATAGGCAGCTGTCCACATCCATGTGCTGGCTGGAAGCTGCACTTCTGCTCTGTGGGCCTTTGTAAGCAAGAGGTCTGGTATGTGTAAGAGAGGCGACAAAGCCTTGATGATGGTTTTTTTCCAGTTCTGCTTCTCTCTTCAGAGTCACTTCATTTAAAAAGAGGCCAATTTACAATGTTTCAGAATATCACAGTCCATTTTAGAATTGAAACAGGCTTGATTTTCCAGTTAGCTGCAATTACTGGTAAAGGCGAGGCAGAATGCCTCAGAGAACCATCTCCATTAGGGTGTATAATTCTTCACAGGTGCCAGAACAAGTGGTCAAGTGCTAAACTCATGGAAATAGGCACAAACATTAGCATTATTTATCTCATCTAAATAGGCACAAACACGAGTATTATCTAATGTCTTATTTTAAAGGGTAAGAACTGTTTCTTTCCTTTAAAGCACAGTAACAACCACTCATTTTCCTTCCATTGTTCACTGAGCAGTTGGTTTATTGCAGTCTGCAGGGAGGATCTGTTACTGGGTACACAGGGCTGGTCAGGTGTTTGCAGTACTGAGGTTTTGAAGTGGTCAAGACAGGTATTTAGCTTCTTAGTCACTTTTGTTTCTCTCGCTTTCACATAGCTTTCAAAATCCCCATTTTTGTTTTGATCCACCACGTTTAAGGTCAAAAACAACGATCCAATCAAGTTTCATAAAGTTTCCAAAACACAGAGACGAACAAACTGAGATGGGGCCAGAAAGGGGTTCATTTAGCCATGAACAAAAGGAAAAAGTAAACCCCAGCACTCTTTGTTTAGTTTGGCCTGATGCTGATTTCCAGAGTCACTGTCAGGGACATGATAGGTCTCGATTCTCACGTATTTTCCTTCAAAGAGCTTTTCCATATATTTCCTGTTGATTTCCCCTTATGCATAAGCAGTTATACAGTTGACTTGCCTAATGTCTATAATAATTTTAGTACATTTTTAATTAGCAGATAGTTAATTAATGTGGTATAAGGTTATCTTGTTAAATGTTAATTGAATATGTAAACATTCTTTACAAGTTAATATTCAGAGGAAAAATATGTAATATGCATTTGTTGCCTGTGTCATTCTGAATTAATTATGTGACAGCCAGATTTATCCCTTCCCAACTTGAGAACCCTCAATAAGTACTCTTTTAAGAATCAATTGATACTTAATTAATATGTACTGTCTGTCCTATTTAATTTAAATTAGTTCTTTCAACAAGTTCCAGCGCTGCTGCAAGACACCGCCTTCCCCCTGTGACTCCGAGCACTTTCTGCCGAGAGCACACGAGGGTGCTGTGAGAAAAGGCTTGGTGCTGTCTCACGTCTGGGCACACAAGCCTCCTCCTTTCTTCTTATCAAAAACAAAAACTACCCACACAGAAATCTTTATGAAAGTTGCATGTACTGTGCTGTATCTCATTCCACGGGGCTTCATATTGCTCAGGGCTCTCTGCGATAGCTCCCTACCTGGATTGTGTTTATTGCATTAGATGATGAGGTCAGTCACCTTCTCCCCCGACCAGGTGGGGAGCGAGGTCCACATTCCTCCACTCTCCTTTTATGTTATCTTCATAACATCCACTGATGAGATATGTGTAGATTGAGCTCATTGTTTCAGTGCATTGATATTCCTGGCTACAGGAGAACAGCATGATTGAGTCCCCGAGGGGCTGAATTCTGGGATGGATGCACAGCAACAACGTTCACATATAATTTATTATGTGTATGAAATCCTTAACATCAGCAAAATGGTCGCAGAGTTTGCCTTTCCTTTCATCACACAATAAGGCTGTTAATGAATAAGAAACATCTCTCCGTGCTGCAGTTTAACACGCTCTGTGCTCAAGCAGCAGCCACTGGGATCTGAACAGCTTTTCTGTCTGCCCAGACATAGATTCCTTTTTTTGTACCTTCGCTGCAAATAATCGTGGTTTTAATTTTTGGATGATTGTATCTCCAATGATCCCTGAGCATTTTATAAGTAACAAGTATCACCACAATGGGGTGATGTAAATATTTAGCAGGTGGGTTAGCTGAAAGATAGAGGTAAGACCTCTTGCCCAAAGCCACTGTGTGATATAATAGCAGCTCCCAAGAGCTCTGACTCTCAGTTTCTCCCTCTAAACAGAAGATCACACTTTCTTTCTCAAGTAACTGCACTTACTGGCCTCTTTCTGGACAGGTGATCTGTCATAATAAGAAAAATAAACTCCTGGAATTCAGACTGGATCCTGAAGCGTGGACCTGATGTGGCTCTCTGAGGTCAATACAAAAGATCTCTTTCACCTTTGTGTGGTATCAGAATGACAAATAGTGAAGATTAAAGGGTCTGATTTTCATAGGTGTTTAGACCCCTGGGCCTGTTAGTAACTTCAGGAGGAGTTTTAAATCCTTAACCTTTCTAAAGCAACATCTGAAGACTTGCCCAAGGTCACACAGGCAGCCTTTTGCAGAGCTATGGCAGCAGTAAATTTGTCCAATTGTCTTGTCTCCCAGTTTGCTGGCGTTACTAAATTTTCCTTTAAGGAGGTTTGCCCCATTTGTTGCAGCTGAAAAAGCTGTTCTTACAGCTTGAAGCAGCTGAAAGAATCTGAATACATTTATTGTAATCATTAAATACCAGTTTTCTATGGATATAAGCAGAACACCTATTTTTAGTTAAAAAGCTGCTGTTAGGTTACACAATTTCTTTTATGGCTGAAGTAATGCAGCAAGCTGGCACAAACCAAATGGTACTTGACTGTTTGCAAATTGAGCATCAACATGAACAGCAGGTGGTCACTCAGCTCTAGACGCCGATTGTTATAACAATAGCTGCAGTAATAATGCTAAATAAATAACATCCAGCAACCTTTGTGCTTTATCGTGGGGGGTTTGAATACTGAGGGTCCACTTCTACAATTCATGCTCAGACAATTATTGCAACAGCTTTATTTTTATCATCACTACAGCTTTATTTTTATCATCACTTTCTTCATTTTCCTATTGTTGAAAGTTAGGATTTGTATCCCTGTATCCCTGTAGTCAAGACCTTCAGATCAGACAGATACTTTCCTGGAGCTCCAGGGTGCCTTTTTATTGTACATGACTGCTGGACCTAGTTTTGTCTAGAGTATTGTAAACCCTACAAGTAGGGATACGTGACCCATTTAAAAATATCTAGGAATCATAACTAAAAACTAAAATAGGCATGTATGACAGCAGTGCTCTTCCTGCCTTTCTCCTGGCTTCACTAAACATTAACTGTCTAGTTATTTTCCCTGTGTCCACCACTCTGGGCAGGGCAAGAACAGAATAGTTGTTCTCGTTGGAGCATTTGATGACACTGTCTCTGTGTAGGCACATGTGAAGAGTTGTAGCAGCAAGAAATTTTAAACTGGAAACCAGAAGTTAGGCTAAGAAAATATCTTGATGTCCAAAAACGCTGAAAATCTGCAGATATCCATCACTGTTGACCTACCTTCTTGTTCTTCTTTTTCTATTACTTATTATTACTATTACTATCATTACCATCAACATTGTAATTGTTATTATTACATATAGCCAAACCTCTATTTCCTTGTTCCCACCAGTGACCACAAGAGCTACTTGTGGAAGAAGATGCTCATGGATACAGAGATGGCCCAGCCTGTCCCTGAATCAGGCTGAATGCAGTTTTCATAGCTCCCACTGTCAGGCACTTCAAATGTCTGCTGCTGTATTTACAGCGAGGAGACTTTTCCTCTCCAGTCACTTGTTCTAACAGGACACTGGGAATGTCTCAGTTACAGACCAGTCCCCAAGTGACAGTTCCCATGTGCCTGCCACACTCCCTCCCTGGCTGATGCTGATGTGCACGGGCTGGGGCAGGAGGATCCAGCATTGTAACAGCATTAACTGCTTGGGTGAGTCCACCCGTGTGGTGAGGATGACAGTGGTGCAGAAGGAAAGGTCTGAGATGAACAGCAACTCAGACACAGAATAAAAACAGCTGACAAAGGGAAATTCTAAAAGAGTCTTGTGGGTCTGGAAGAGGAAGGTGAAAGTGAACACTATAAAAATGAAACCAACAGAGGCTTTATCTCAACAAAATTTAGTTTCATGTATACAGTATTTAGCATTTATCGTGTGCATAAAAGCCTTCCCAGGGGTGCTACAAGACATACCCAAGGGTAAGGCAACACCTAATTACGGCTATTAGAAGACAATGAAAGACAATATTAATGCCAACCATATAAAGTGGATACAAACTTTAATTTTCAATCATTTTCAGTGCATTCCCATGAAATTTCAGACCTCCAGAAGCAAGGAATATACAAATGCAGCCTTACTAGTATAACATGGCAGTTCAGTTATGCTAGAAACAGGCTAACCTTCATCCAAATATTCTAGTTACCCCAAATTCTAATTCGAGGGGACCTATGTGTATCTACAAATTAAAGAGAAACATATTTGACAGGACAAAGAAGACTATATTGAAACATTCCAATGCTATTTGAACTGCTTGAAACTAGATCTCCCTGACCAGCTGAAAATTAGAAGTAACACAAAACAGGTTAACAGATTTCTGGTCTGAGACCCTGAAGCATGAGCAATTGGAGACGAAGTTCCAGAGACTGTGGGCAGACACATCCTCGTGTGACACACCTGCTGCATTTGCACGCACCTGGTTGGTGTACTGAGCACTTGGAGGCAGTGAAAACTGGTTGCCATAAAGCAGGGAAAGCATGAAAAAGATTTAGCAAACTGCTCTTGCACACAGACACCACGTGACTCCAGATTATCAGCAAGCCAGCCTGAAAAAGAAGCAGGCATTGTACTGTTACAGGTGTAACATACAGGGAGATTGCCACAACAGCTCTCAAAGGACTGCAATTCCCAGAACTGACAACCCCAAAGATCATACAAATACTTAAAGTGAAGCATTAAACAGGGTCTTGTCGGCTGAGTGGCATGTCTGTTAAACCTTCTAAAGCAACACAATCAACTACTGTCAGAAAATTCAGATTCATATTTGTGTCAACATTTGTGCTCTCCAGTGTCAGCTGAGATATCCTCTTCTATGCTTGTCTCCTGAAATGATTAGTAGACCTTGGGAGAATGAAAGCTATTTTTGTGAGCAGCTGGTTCTGATACTGTAAAACGAATCCACTCTGCATTCTTCTGAAATCTGGTGACAGGTGGGATTTTAATCACAAATGGCTGGCACTTTGTGGAGAAAGGGAAAAAGAGGGGACTCTGCACCAAAGGCTACATTTTTCAGTGCTGGCTTTGGCTGGGGTAGAGTCAGTTTTCTTCACAGTAGCTAGTGTGAAGTAGCTAGTGATCCCATGTTTTGGATCTGCTCTGAGAGCAGGATTGATGACTCAGAGACATTTTAACTATTGCTGAGCAGTGCTTACACAGCATCAAGGCGTTTTTTGCTTCTCACCCCACCTCACCAATGAGGAGGCTGAGGGTGTGCAAGAACTTTGGGGGGGACACAGCCAGGAAGGCTGATCCCAATGGACTGAAGGAATAATTCCAGGCTATGTGGCATCATGCTAGTGTATAAAGCTGGGATAAGAAGAGGAAGGGGGAACATTCGGAGTGATGGTGTTTGTCTACCCAAGTCACTATTACATATGATGGAGCCCTGCTTTCCTGGCTGAACACCTGCCTGCCCGTGGGAAATGGGGAATGCATTCCTTGTTTTGCTTTGCTCACAGACAAGGCTTTTGATTTACTGTCTTTGTCTCAGCCCACAAGCTTTTTCACTTTTACTCTTCCAATTCTGTGCCCAGTCCTGCTGTTGTTGGGGGAGTGAGTGAGTTGCTGTGTGGTACTTTGCCACTGGCTGAGGCGAAATCACGACATGAGGGCACCACAGTCTCTGAGGCAGAGATGGATCCCCAGTGCCCCCATAAACCCCTTATTCTAGTCTCGAGGTTGCTCCAGGAGGTGGGAGTTGTGTTGGTGTACACTGCCGTGTTTGGTCCTTGCCCCCAGAGGAGGATAAGGTGGGGTGGGCTCAGCTGAGCAGGTGGGCATGTGGGAATGTCTGCGTGTGCAGAGCCGTGGGAGCAGATTTGGCAAGGCTGGCTGTGCAGACCTTCCACCACCTACCCCGTGTGATGTTCACAGCACAGCACTGGTTTGGGGATGCTGCCAGCACCGAAGCAGGCAGAGGGCTGCAAAGAGAGAGCTGGGCACAGGCAGGGCCCAAAGCTGGAGCAGAGCAGCTGCCACCCGTCTGGGAAGGTGTGTGGCCCTGTGAGTGCAGCACAGCCCGGGCTCCCCAGTGCTGCTAATGAGGGCAGAGCCGTGCTCCCTGTGCCTGCTGTACTGGCTGTGACAATGCTGAAGCTCTTTAAGTGGAATTAAAAGCTCTTCCTGCCCTTAATATGTGTGAGAACAAAATGACTTTCTTCAGCAAGATACTCTCATTTTGTGAAACTTCAAAGAAAGCTCAAACTCCCTGTTTCTTCAAGAATAACCCACTTTTAGAATTATAATATTAATAAATGCATTAGGACTATTTTTAAGTAAGCAAAGACTGGATGATAGTCATCCAAATTAATGAAGGGTATGAACTTAAAATTGATTATGTAAACTGCACTAAATCCCTGCGCAGATTTAATGATTTAAATTCAAATTTAATTTAGATTTAACTCAAACACTAACTTGAATTAAAACCACTTTAATTCTGAATGAGAGTGCCCAGAATGGGCTTTGGTATAGGTTAACAAATCTGCTCTGTGCAAAGATTTTCTTAAACTGCGTTATTTTTTCTTAATGCCATTAAGTCAGTAGTCAGTAGATTGAATACAGTGGGCTCTGAAGGAGAGCCTGTGCTTGGAAGTAGAGCATGACTCACCAAAATGCATAAGCAGCCCCCAGCTATAAGTATAGAAGAAAATTCACATTTTTCAGGCTAATTAAATCCCTCAACAAAAGCTGAGTCTTGCACTTTTCGAAAGAAGAGGAATTCCTTCCCCTGGTGTGCAGGACAGTGGGCCAGGGCCTTGAATCTCCACATTTGGCCAGTACCCTCTCCCCCAGGGACAGAGCTGGAAAGGAAAGAAAGTTCCAGGTTACCAACTCCTGTTATTTGGGTTCATAAAAAATCAAAAAGCTAAAGAAAAACTTGACTGTTGAAAACGAGACAGAAGCTCCACACTTTCCTAGGGGCACAGCTGAACTGATTTCAGAAAGAGCAAAACCATGCCCAGACAGTGAGGAGGGAGGGAGACATGGTGAGGTGCTGGAGCAGGAGATGTGGGAGCAGGGATTCCCTGGCAGCCCCTGGGGACCCCACAGTGGAACAGAGGAAAAATGTGAAGAGGAAGGACTGTCAGAGAGGAGTTGGTATGGGCTGGTCACAGCCCTGCCTTGCCCCTGTGCTGCTCAGGGCACGGGGACAGGAGATAGAGGGGCCCTGGATGGGGTGGAGGTGAGGTCAGTGAGGAAGGGGTTATGGGTGTGTGTGTATGTGTGTTAGTTTTATTGAAATAGCCACTGTCAGATCCCATCCTGGCCAGAGCAGTGCAGGAAAGTACAAAGAAATGCTGTGGAAAGTGGTTTAAACACAGCCACACTCCTCTGTGTTGTAACAAAGGCATCGGGCAGAGCTCTGACAGGCATTGGAACGTCTTGCTGAGGCAGCAGCAGGGTGGTTGTCCATAGCTCTGTGCCCTGCCTGGCTGGTGCCACCTGCCAGTGTTCCAGCACTTGTCCCCGCCAGCCCAGTCTAATCAAAATGGCAATGGCAATGAGACATGGAAAGGGTCCATCTCAGTTACAAGTTCTGTCCTCGTGGGTGACTGTGGATGGGACAGCTTCCTCTCTTCCATGCAGAGGATTTTGCTCGAAACAGGGCTGAAGTTTTGGGGGCAAGAACACAGGCTGGCTCTGGTCCTTTTCAAGCTGCCTACCCTGAGCAGGCTGGCTTTCTCTTTAAGAAAGCACACTGTGTGCTCTAGCTTAATGGTATGTGTTAAGCAAGAACATCTGCTTATGAAGAGATAGATATGCTGAAAC
This sequence comes from Anabacerthia variegaticeps, assembly GCA_035583185.1. Lineage (NCBI taxonomy): Eukaryota > Metazoa > Chordata > Aves > Passeriformes > Furnariidae > Anabacerthia > Anabacerthia variegaticeps. Next base: position 4,910,714 of record JAWWEW010000033.1, on the reverse strand, counting down.
ATTTACTGATGTTTTGCTTCCTCCCCTTGTGTCACCTGAAATCTATCATCTCACTATGGCATCCCAGCACAGTCCTGCTTGCAAATCCAGGGAAGCAGGGCAGTGGTGCACAGCTTTTAGAAAATGATAAGTGGTCTGTCAGGCTTACGTCTAAACATGGGCACTGACTCAGATGTGTTACCTATAAATCTGTTCATCAGCAGCTGAGGAACATATGTGCCTCCTCTTCCTTAAACATAAAAACATTAATTACATTATATTGTACCACAGTAATGGGCAACATAGTGACAGAAGCTTGCCAAAGCTTTAATTTTAACTGTAAATCTGGTGGGTCTGAAATGGCGATTCAAGCTGCTTTAAAAGATGAAGATAAAGCTGAAGTCAGGTGTGTAGGAGCAGGAGATGATGGAGGTGGGGAGGGAGGCATGGAAAATTAGCATAGGCTGGCTGAAACACTTGAGAATAAGGTAGTAAAACCACAGTTTTCCCTGGAGAAGGGACAGGAGAGAACAAATTGCAATTCAGCAACAGATTCTCTTCTGACTTACTGCAATAGTTGTGGGATAAAAAGGTTTCTTCTCTCCTGCTATTGGATCATGGCTTCCTACTGTTTGGTTTTGCTGTCCCTCTTTTTGTGTTCCCCAGTGTAATCATCTAAGCACAGAGGGAATACTGAACAAGCAGCCCTTGGTGTCCTTTCTCTGGCTGGATTTTCATTTTAAATAGAGCTGATCAGGAGAAAAGATGAGGCACAGCATGTAGCTTGCACTGTCCTTTGTATCCGGATAAAAGCAATGAGAAGTAGCATCCAGATTATTTATCAACAGAAGCAGGAGGAATATGGAAATCTGTGTGTACCATTAAACATGAAAGGCACCAGGAATAGGTTCTCCTGTTGCATTAGGTGCCTGTTCAAGGGGTTTATCAGATGAAGGAGTCCTGCTGAGTTGGGCAAGACAGGGAGTCGAAGGCAGCAGCTGCCGGTGCCTGTCCCACGTGTGCTCCTCCCACATCTGACCCAATCCTGCCTGGCTGCTGCCCTGAAACAGCTGCTGCCCATGAAACGAGGGCAAAGATGGGCCCTTTAGCAGCCAGAAATCTCTGCCACAGTTGCCCCAGTCTGCCTCGTTATGCCACAGGCAAAAGGGCAATAACTTCTCTTGCTGAAATGTATGTGGATTCCCTCCCAACTCCCTACCTTCATTTTGGGATTTGACTGCAGAGTTTCAGAGCCATCTGGCCACGCACAAGTTACAAATCTAAAACACTGCAGCAACCTGCACCAGATAGAGGGTTGGTTTTGGTACTAGGTCTTGAAAAGCCTGAGCAGTGCTTTAATGCATCTAGGTCCAGCTTCAACTGGCCATGTTCTCACAGGGATTACAGGGGCAAAAAGCTGGACTACCATGTACAAATAATCAGGCCAGGACTGAGGAGGTCTCAGATAAAGATGTGTAGTTATTTAGAAATTCCGTAAGGTCCATGGTTTTTTTGTTTCCCAAAGCAGGAGCCACAACATGAGAAATGCTTTCATTTGCCCCTTGGCTAAAGGAACTTAACTAACTGGCTGCTGGATGTATCAGCCTGGGGAAAAGCAAGTAGTTGCAGAAGATGGCAACCCATTTGACACAAAGTAGGGGCTGGGGTGCAGGGCAGAGCTTGCAGCTGCTGTGTGGGGCGTTCCTGCCCTGTCATATCAGCACAGGATGTATCTATCATAGAGCAGAACACTGAATATTCACTGTGCACTGGACAGCAATATTTCATTTCATGCATCATTAAGAACCTGCATTGATTCCAACTACTCATATAACCTCGTCCTGCACTCACTTTAAAGCAAAAAAAGGGAAAAAAAAGAAGTCTCTCCTTTCCAAGTCACTAGATAACTTTAAAACCTGAGTACTAGATATAACAGTTTTTCCAAGTGTTATCTCTCCTGGGGACCAAAATACGCAGTGCAGTACCCCGTGACTTGGAAAACAGCAAGGGCTCCAGTGAGGGTCTTGGTTTCAGTGTAATGTAGGTTTGTTTAGCACACACCCACTTTGTGGGGTCCTTGTCTCCCTATCAGTGCTGGAGTTGGTTTGATTTGGAGTAATGTTCAGTTCAAATATAATAGAGAGGAAAATCTCAGAAGAGAATAAACTGGCAGGGTGGCTGGTGTTGGTCTCTGCAGCCAGCTGAGCTGGCTCTGAAGTAAATGCTCCTGGGCAGAGTTCTGTGGTGCTCTCCGGTATGACCCTGGAACAGCACTGTGGACAGTAAGAACAGAATATCAGCTGAAGAAAAGAACATCTCTGTACATGTTTCAGTTTGAAGTTATTTGGTGGATTTCACTCAATTTGCCACTGGTGTCTGGAGCTATGTCTGAGTTAGGGACTGGATTTAGATTAAGAACAATAGAAGTATTCAGCAAGTTGTCCAACACTAACACTTCCATGCTTGAGAGGCAGAGTGTCCTTTTGCAAAGAATAGAGATATTGAAGAATGGTGCTTCTCTCTCTGGGCTGTAGCACACCAGTTGGACCATGGCTTTCCTGAGGGTAATGCACTATAAAATATAGTATCATGTTAATATATTATTTACTGTTTGAATGAGACACAATAACCTTCATAAGGTATATGACAAACCTTTCAGGGGCTCTCACTCTCCATGGATAGGTGATAGTTGTTGTACATGACATAATCCAGGGTAGAATAAGAGTGTTGCATTAATTTCTGACTGTAATGTCACAAAAAATCCTGCCTTTTTCTTGTATTTGAGTATCTCATTGCCATTGTTTGACTTCTTTTATTCTCCCTGTATCTTCAGATCCCACAGCATCTGGTGGCAAATCAAACATGGTAAAATGTTGGTTTTGAGCTTAATAATATTTTCCAAGTCATTTATTTACCAAATGCTCTTGGTGGAAGTGCTTTGTTCTGTATGTTAACAGGTGGTACATACTCAATCTGAATGTATGGGTAATCAAATCAGAGCAAGTCTCTCAGGGTGCTCTGCTGAAGTTGAACAAGTTCTCAACAATTCAGAGCCTGCATGTTTTGACTGTCTGAGTTTCCTGACCACTCCTCCCAAAGACGGGTATGGATTTTGCTATCACATTATTTTAACAGTTATGGTTTGTTTTTCTGTACCTGTTCTATTTATATTGCAGGGCAGTGATGGCCCCTATCAGGGATAGTAGTAATTAGGCTTATCCAGTATAGAACTTCAGCTAAAAGCTCAGGATTCAGCTAGAAAGTTGCCTCCTCATCTTCAGACCCAAGCTAGACCTCAGCACTCTGTGCTCTCTCCTTGGCAGGCTGAGCTTGTCTTTAGAGCTTGCCAGATGTGTCTTGTTCTTCAGGGGTTTACTCATATTCTCCCAAATGGAACAGAACTGGCAGTGAAAATGTATAATTGCTGTTCTGTACATTGCCTTTGGACAAGGTCAGAGCTCAGTTTAACATTAGTCACCTAAATTCTATAGGACATTGCAAATTAATACATAAACATTATAAGCAAAGTAGCCTTTCTTTGCTATTGGAAACCCACATCTTTCTTTGAAAGAATGTTAATTTTTATCAGATTTCCTTTTCTTGGAGTACCTAGGGAAATGTGGTGTTACCCTTAATCAGCTCTGTGACACCCATAAGGGGCCTTTGCAATATGATACCGTTTGTTTAAAAAAGCACTACAAAAGTTGTATGTCTCTGTTATTCAACAAAAGGGAAATGAATTATAATGGTATCAGACCCTTTAAAAGCATGACCCTGCCAACTTAAGAGCATTGGATAAATTCACACTGTAAACTTAGACATGGAAGTTGGTTGTTTGCATTTTTTTTTTCAATCCACCAAACAACAGGAGCAGATGCAGATTATTTTTTTGGATAAGACATCGCTCTTTTGGAATGATTTCACATGCTAACTTTGCTTGGGAACTGCTCCTGTTAGTGACCATGTGTTCAGCACATCTGCTTTGGCTTGTTGTTTTCTCAGAGACTGACAATATTGTGGCAAGGCGTCAGAGTGAATTGAGGTGAAGAAAAGGAAAAGGAAAATTAACATGAAAGAGCTGCATTGCAAGTCCAAATGAACCTTGAGAGACTTTCCATCCCTTGATCCTCCGTGTGTATATTAGGATATGTGCAGAGGGATTTGAAAGGGTGGGAGGAACTGACAGGCTTGAAGTAATACCTGGGCTTGTGTTGCCACAGTCAAAAACTGAGCTGGAGCAGACATGCTGGGAGGACACTTCTGACTTTTAGCCCGTGAGAGAGGATGCCTTAAAAAAGTTGGGAAAATCCTGCCAATGACTCATCAAGGCTAGTTTCACTGTTCACTGCATAATGCACTCATTCATCAACCTGAAAGGATTTCAATCAATATTGTCAAACTAAAAAGTTATGTATTATACACATGCACACACAAGTGCACTCAGTTATGCATAATGTATGTGATGGCCACCATAAAATAAATCACAGAGCTGGGTTCCAACCTGAATTGACTAAAAATCCTTGTTTCTACCTGTCTCTTATTTGCACCAAAGTTCCCGCACACAAAATTCTGTGTTTTTCATCTGCTTCAAGCAATCATCAATTAATGAAAACATGTGAAAAATAAAACAAAAGATCAGGAACTTTTTCTTTCTTTCTTAGCCCACAGCTCCTTCACCAAAATCACACTTCTGAAGATGTTGAAGAGGCAGCATTCAAGCCAGCAGAAACTCAGTTCAGGTAACAATGTTGTGCTTTGAATAAGGTAGAGACATTTTCACAAGACCCAAGGCTACCTCTGACCCAGAAATCATTTCACTGTGCAACAAACATTAGATAAGGAATGTCTGGTATATAACATTACATATGGAAATGTGGGTGCACACTGAGTGACGAGGCTGGGGCTCTCTGGGTTCTGATGCTCATTGAGTGTCTAATGTGATGTCTGCAAAGAGAGAAGTGATCACAGTAAATATTAACTCCTGTAACGTTCCACTCCTTTGGACTATAGATAAAGCTGGTTGCAGAGGGAAAAAAGGTAAAATAAGGATTTTCTCCTATTCAATAATATTTAAACATTGCATGAGAAGAACATGATTTTCTAAATAAAGCCCAGAGTTGTAGATCTCTGCCTTGATTCCCAACACCTCAGCAACTCTGCTTCCTGGCAACCTGCCTGGGGAGTGAGAACCTGGAGACCTTGTTTTCACCATCCGTGGCTCCTCAGCCCCCAGGAGGTATCAGCCCTGGGGGTGGAAATTCTCCTTAACAGCCCTGGGAATCCTCATCTCTGTCTTCCCCCCTGCCCATGGCTCATCCCTGCCCCTCGGCTGGGCACTCATGGACTCTGTTGCCAGCCCTCAGCTCTGCCTGCTGTGTGCCTATTGCTGTCGGTACAGCCTTGCTGTGCTGCCTTGCCTTGATTCTTCTTCCCATGCATTGCAGTTCTGCTCCTCCTGGTCTCTTACACTACAGTTTGTGGTCTGTTAGGTTGTCATTCAGGGTTTCATGCAAGAACTTAGAAACTTGGAGTGTTAATTGTGAAATGAATCAGATTGCTGCTGTTCATAGATGGAATTGCTGCCCTTCTGTGAGCTAATCAAATATCAGTCTAGATAACAATGTCTTCCTTTGCAATTATCCAGTACCTGTGAGAAATTGTAAGAGCAGGTTGGTTTAACAGTAATTCTGCTGAATTTTGCCTACATACCAACTCCCAGAGCATGAAATGGGCAGGGAGCTCCTTGCTGACATCCTGTGGTGTCAGTTGGCGTGTCCTGCCACACGGGCTGTACAGTCGTGCCCATGGGGCATCACCCTCTCGAGGTACAGGACAGAAGAGTGGGCCAATGGCTGGCTTTTGAGGCAGACCACTGGTGCAGATGAGGGCTGAGGAAAGGATTTGCCTGTCACATTGAAATCTCACTCATATGAAGCATTTTATAGGGGGATCTTAAAGAATCTTGTAAGATACATATATATATATATAAAAAAAAACATAAAAAGACATGAAAGTTGCAGGGTGGGTTTTTTTTCTTTTAATATGCACAAAATGGAGCAGTGAATCATGTAGTAAAGATTTAATTTGACATGGGATGTGCATTCCAGTGCTCAGTCTAGAAAAGTACTTATATATAGATTTTAAATATAAGGATGTGAACGGGCTCACTGGAGTTGAGGTTAAGTATGTAAGAATTGTATTGGTTTAGGGATGGATGCACTGAGCATCCTTCAGGAAAAATACCTTCCATTCCCTTAGGGAATGAGGCAGGCTAAGCTCAGCTGCCTTGTGCTTTCTGTGGGGGGGACTACTCTGATGTCAATGTCTCAATTTTCTGAATTGCCAGTCCAGGCATCTCAACCAGTAACAACAAATCCTGGCATCATCAAAGGAGTGGCAGAGTATTACAAGTCGTGTGAAATTAGATTTGGGCAGGGTTACCAATCTACTCTGTAGTGGTCACCACAGAATGAACAATGTTTTAACGGGGTAATTATTTCTAATTGTTCTTATTAAATGTAGGCAGGGAAAAAGAGTTCCTCTTTCCTGCAGCTCTGGCCTAACCCTCTTTTTTATCAATTTAAATGTCTCTGTAGGGACAGTTTCTCTCACCTTGTCTTCCTTTTCAGACCTTGTTCCCCATACCCATTCAGTAATCAAGTACCAAACCCTGAAACAGCATTTTTAAAGCATTTTTTACAGCCTAGGCACTTTGGTAGCCTTTTAGCAAAACCAAAGTACATTAACACCCACAGGAGAGTCTATTTTCTGGAGTATTTAGTTACTAAAAAACCTAATCCTTGCCTGATCATTCTACTTTTGAGAGACAGAGTCAACATTTTTCTGCTAAATTGACTGAGTACTTGATAATATCAAAGAATTTGTGCCAGGGTTGACCTTACCGTGACTGGAGTTCCCTCCTTGGTGAAGGTTGAAAGCTGTATGGGCAGGCACAGATGGGAGAGGTTTATTGCAGGTTTGGGAACCCATCTGATGAACTGCAGTGCTAGGTGAGGTATTTTATTTAGCATTTAGCTTTGCCTCACATGTCTGCAGCCTATTAATTCATTCCCAGGAGACCTATTGTAATTTTCCAGACACTTGAAAATTTTCAAGCAGATGTCACTTTAAACAAAACCAAAAAACTTGGAGACGTATCTGCTGATTCTTACTGGTGTCTGCAAGCAGTTATTTCTACACTAAAATTGTTCATTCGTAGGATAAGAAAGGGACAGGATGCAATATCTGACTTGTAACAATGTTTTTTATATTTAAAAATTGAAATGTGGAAAAGGGATGTCTGTTATGCTGGAGGAAGAAAAGTTGGAAGTTGGTTTTAATCCTGAAAAGGTCTGGAATAGTCAGCTTCAAACTGGGATGTGTCTAGATAGGAGAAGCTTTACATAAGTCTTTCTTTGAGCCTCACTCAGGCAGATAATGAAATTATCTGGAAGATGAATAGGGAAATACACTTAGGAAAACACCAGTGCCAAAAACATTGCTAAATGACATTTAAGTGGGGAGCTTGTCAGTAGGTGGCTAACACCTGAAGAATTTGAAAGCTTTGCTGTCACAGTATGGTTATAACCTCCCCCTCACCCGACTCCACACAACCAATTTTGAAACAGGATAATCAATGTATCCAGCTCCTTTGCAATCTAACAGACTTCCACCACGTCCCCAGTTTTCTACACCATTTAAGAGTTAACAACAGCATCAAGGTGAGTACCCACGGGGTTTGTTACCTATAAGTGGCAGATGAATATACTCATTTTTCCAGTTGCCTCACGTGTAGCTGTTTCTGCAGGAAGGTGATGATGGCTTGGCATGGTGAGAGCTGTTGGGAAGCTGAGGTGGTGCTGTCCAGCAGCATTCCTTGTCCTCCTGTGCATCATCAGGGCAGATGTGGGAGGACTGAACAAGAGCACAGCAAACCTGACGGCTCTCGCTCAGCCACCTTCCGACTGTGTGCCATTAAACCTGCTCCAGGAGGGTGTTCCTGCATCCCTTGTATTACAAGAAAAGAAGAGCATCAGCAGTACTTGTTTTCTGTCTTTTTCACTAAACAGTTAAGAAAACAAAAACTTTAAAAACTAAATGCCTGAGTTGTTCCCTGGATGCCAAGGTGGTGAAGTATTAAGAACTTTGCTGGCTCAGTCAGGTCACTTCATGAGCATCAGAAAATCAGGCAGTGGACTGTGTTACCCATCTGTCAGGAAAGCTACCAAGCAGCTTTCAATTAATTATTTTTAGGAGGAATGCAAATTGTCTTCGCTTGGGACAGGTCTACTGCAGGCCAGAGTCTGTGCCCCATAAAGCAGTTTTGTTCCAGTGAAATCGATGCAACTTTTTCAGCTTCTAACAGCTGAGGGTATGGCCTGTGCTAATTTTTGCTTAAGCCTTGCACAACAAAATGTTTGAACACGTGATGAGCGTTAGGTTTCTTGGCTGTTCCAGATAATAATGAGATTGTGGTTTCTTAGGTTAACTCTTCATGTTGAAGTCTCCATCAGCAGACTTGCAACAGTTACAGTTAACTGAGTTGTGTGTTTAATGGCTTTTTCCTCTGAGCTGGAGAAAATAGTTTGCAATAGTTACACAAGTACAAAAGACAGACATAATAGGATTAATACATAAAATCAAATCATGTATTCGTAAGTGAGAAGACATTGAGTTGAGAGGAAATGCTTATTGCAGAGAGCACTGCATGTGCATGGCAAGCCACCCTATTTATGATAGGACTTCCCAAGACGTTTTCAAGGTTCTCTTGCCTTGCACTGTCATTCTCAAGCCCTCCCTCCTGCATAGGCACGCCAATTACTGGGGTAGCTCAGAAGTTTCTGTCACAACTCCAGCAGTTTCTCAAAACAAGTATCAGCTTAAAAAAGCATAGGTGGATGAAACAAAAAAAAGCTACAGGGATATAGCTGGAGGGGGAAAAGGGAGGGAACTTTAGTTGTCGACTTCCAAAGCAATTGTGGATATGGATTGCATGGAAGGCTTCTCATCAGCAGGGAGTCTGACAGGTCTATCAGGGGAGAGTTCATCTACTTCTGTAATAGTAGTTATTTGAACAACTAGAGATCGATATAGTTTCTAGGGGAGATGCTGCTATTTATTGGGAAATAAGAGAGAAACATTTGTGAAAGTTTCCTTTCTGTTTCTACAGTAACCACCGTCAGGAGGACCGTGTGCATGTTGGCTTAGCTGGGGCTCACCTTTAGTGGTTCGAACCCGGATGGCTACAGAGCCAAGGCAGGCTCTGCTTAGAGAGCACCACTCGCTCTGCCTCGAACTGCTCCCAGCTCACAGGGATTACACAGCGGGCATTGAGGACACGCATTAGCATTTGAAATAAAAATCAGCTCCGAATTTGCAAACTGCATCCCAGTGCCGGGGTGTTCGGGCAGGACCCCCCCCCCCATTGCTGTCTGTAAGTGATTCCTGCAGCCCCTGCTGAAATACCCTGATAGAAGGTGGTGGGTGAATTCCCCTGAGGAAGGGGCTCCATCTCATGCATTGCATTGCACGACAGGCTTGGGTCTGTCACCTCTCGTGAAGGGGATGTACGAAGCACTGCTGCCTTCCACCATCCCCCCTACAGAAAAATCCCACGAGTACCCATCACAGAAAAACAACACACTTAGGATGTGGGCACTTAAGGATCTGATTAGGTAATGATTAGGGAGACAGTAAATGCTACTGCATCAAAGCCAGGCAGGAACACTTCTACTCCGTTAGCAAACATACCTGCAATATCTTTACCTTAAATGAGCTATAAAGTTGTCTGCCTCCCCTTCACTGTTTACTTTGTGTTACCATTTTCTGCACATGCTGCAGTATTTTGCTCCTTAAGAGGTGTGTGTGATAAGCTCATGAATAACAAATGAGGATTTATGTTTGTGGATTGTGAAATAATATTAACGTGACTATTACTTTTAATCTTTGCTTTTGAAGGAGGTAGGGAGCTGCAGGTAATCCCAGAGGGATATTATTAGGGTCTGAGAATTGAAAATGTCTCCTTCTTTTGTCTTCCCTTCTATTAAGTGTGGAATTGAATCTAGAAAAGTGAAGGAAGACAAACACAAGCTCTCTGATTTAATGCCTTATTTTACAGTCTAAGAGCCCCACCAGCTGTATCATGTAATGAGGGGGAGGAGGCGAGAACAAAAATGAGAAATTTTGAAATTCTAAACACAAACTACTTTTTTTTTGAGAGAAATTACAAAAGCCACTCTGTGCCAAATTTTGATCTCCAATAGTGAACACTGAAATTTGCTGTTTCCCTTACTTAACAACCCAAATCTTCATTGCTATTTGAAAAGAAACATTTTCTTTGCAACTTCAGAGTACCAGAACTGGAAGCTGGATTGAATTTTGCAGCTCAACATTTGAAATAATAGAAGACAAAAGTAAAGTGCTTGCAATTCTATTGGAACAAAATTGAATAGACTGTCTCTTCAAATTTACCATTTTCATCTGAGTGTGATAGGATGCTATTTCTTTAAGAGGACGAATCTCTGAAAACAGTCTGCAGGACTGTAAACATGAGAGTAAAAGTATGATATCTGGGGTGGTTCCATGCAAATACCCCCTCTCTCCCCTCCACATACATATTTGTAAGCAAACGGAAGATCTTTCTATCTCTTTAAATCTACTGTTCACTTCACCACATCAACAAATGTTGTTTCTTGTATTTGCATGGGTAATACTGCTATTAACTTCCAGTCCTATATTATTGTTGTTTTCTGCTGATCAAACTGTCTGGACAGAAGAGGAAATTTGTTGACAGAAGAGGAAATTTGTATACAGAAGGAGAAATACTTGATACAACTTTAATACAGTGCTGAGAAAACAAGTAGAAGGAGGAAAACAGTGACAAGTACAGGTGGAATCAATCCCCTGGCTCTTTCAGAGGCCACTGATGCCCAGTCTGTGTTATGGCAGCAGCCTGTGGGCAAGGGGAAGGTGCCCAATTGCCAGAACAGGCTTCCCTAAGTGACTGGGGAAATGCTGGCTGCAGGAAAGCCTTCTGCAGGCTTGATCGACCTGGGGGCCACCAAGCCACAGCATCCCCTGCTCTTAATCCCACTAATGTCAGGAACGCAGAGATCCCCCAAAATACACCTGAACTGCCAGCTCTTCACCTTGCACAGTGCTGTACTGCAAAACTCCCCCAGCACTGCTGAAAAGGGGAGCAGGGACTTCTCCCTGTCCCTGCTGAGGGATCTTCCAGCAAAAATACTGGGGATAGCTCAGCTGAAGGCAATGCGGGTTTGCAAAAAAATGGAATGAAAAGCCTGCAGCACTGGAGAAGCTTGCAGTGGGTAGGAGGTTAAATGTGGTCCCTGCTACAGGGCAGAGCAGAAGGTGTTGCAGCTCCTGGGAAGGAGGAGGGTCCCTTTTGCAGGAGCAAAGTGGCTGCAGGTCTGCAGCTCTTGTGTGCTCAGGCCAGTCAAAACGATGGGTGGAAAAGGGGTGAAGTTTAGGTGCCTTTGTCCTGTCTAACTTTGCTCTGGGAGATAGTTTAAATGTCATTGGGAATTCTTATTCTTAAAGCTAAGATAGTTCTATCCTTGAAAGCTGGTAGACCTAATTATGAGAGGCTTATAGGGATGGTGAATAGATCATCTTCGCTTCTTGAGTTAATCTTGATATATAATGCATGGCAAATATTGTCTTGTTTCTTTTTAAAACCGTCAGAGAGAAGAAATTCCAGAGATGGGAAATGCAATCTTTCAAAGGATTAAGAGAGAACTAACTAACATGAACCAGATCATTAGCTTTGTATTTTCTGTTCCACCTTCTGATGCCCATATTTCACTCATGAGGATGAGTTGGAACGACTCCAAAAACTAAGTGGAAATTAATTTCTCAGAGGCTGATCTGAAAGTTAAGATGCATTTCAAAATCACTTGCTTTACAGATCCCATCCATTTGCCCTGCAGAAGGAAAAAATAATGCTTTATGTAGCAACACGAAGTACAAGTTAAAATGAATATGGGTGAGCCACTGCAGGAGGCTCAGGGGGAGCCAGCCAGAATGCCAGCACTGCTGTGAAATGCTACATCAGCCATCGAGAGGGTGTATTTAACAGGTTTGAAAGGGCTGCTTAAAGTGGAGGGTTTTTCAAGGAACCTGGGAGGACAAGGCAAGGAGGACCGTACACACTGTAATTTCAGGAAAAAACAAAGGGTTTATTTTCCTTTTAATATGTGCTCTAATACAGACCATTTATTACCTTATTTTCAAATTGAGACTAACATTGATAAAATGTTCAACCTCTTTTCTTCCTCTAAAGGATGATTTTTATGATACACAAATTGTAATCTTTCTAAAATAGCAAACTTATGGAAGATTTAATTACTGAATTTTTTTTTCTGTTGTGATAGAAAACTGCTTTGCAGAAGGTTCTATGGAGCTGTTTTGCAAATGGCTTTAACACAAGCAATTTCAATTGCAAACAAAAAAAGAGAGAGGTAATTAATTGGGTGTTCTACATAGTTAGAAAGACTCTCTTCTGAATGTATCTGAGCTTTGAATAGACACAGCAGAATGAGGAAAAAGTAGAGCTGATTCTGTGCTCAGCCTCAAATAACGTCCCTAATTTTAAGGCTGAGAAATAAAGGGTAAAACACTGGTGCTTTGAGTTATGAATACACTTAAGATCTTTGCTGAACTATGATATGAGACTAATGATGATAAATATTGTGAAAGTGATTAAAGCGTGGTTGCATAGAAATGCATTTGTATTACTATTAGGTAATTAAGGTCCTTGCATTCTTCCTAGTTATTATTACAGATAGGTAAGAAGAATGCCAGTGAAATTGATGCATTCATTTCCAGAAGTGCTGGAAAGCCTTTTCTTCCACTTTTTTCTGCATGCCATGATTACATTTAGCATCTCCAGACCTTCCCAGGGCAGCTGAGCAGTGGCATAGGTCATCTGGTTTCATATCAAACCTGCAGATCAGTTTGGAAAGGATTTCTCTTGGCATAGGATAGAGAAGAAAGGACCAAGTGCTGCAAATAAGGCATGAATCATTTAATCCTGACACTTTGTACTATGATTCACATTGCAAGTGAAAGTATGCCTTGGGGTAAATAAAATGCTGATTCTGCAAGAGGAAGTGTCAAAATCAGTGTGGATTTTAATAGCACTGGATGTTAGCACTGACAGCACTGACAGTGTGACAGACTTGTGAGATGAGTTAGCACGTGCCAATCTAACTGAGAAAAATGCACACTAAATGAGAGCTAAAGACTGAGTGGGAGTGGCTGGTTCCTTCCTGCTTTGGGAAAGCACCAAAGAGCAAGAAGGCAAGTTGGCCAAACTCGGTGGAGAAATTCATTGTATAAATGCAGAACTGAGGTTTCCAGAGCTGCTGTGTAAACCTCTTTCCTAAGGTTTAAGTTAATTTAAAAAAGAAAATGCAGTACCCACGAAAAAGCTTCCTTTTGTTCCAGTCTTCAAATGGGTCTTTTTAGCCGGTTGAACCTGTTTGCAAAGGCTTGAAGTGGTAATTCCTAATGATTCTTTGGTTCAGTATTATTCTGGACAAATTATGGCAATTGTCTACATCACAAATGTATGTAACAGTCTTTGATACCTTCTGCCTTCTGTAGTTGCCCTTGAAGTTCAAATGCCTGATGTTTAAAATGGCCTATCCCATTAAGGATGGTTCCAAGTAAAATCCATGGCAGAAGTCCCGGTGACCTCAGTGACGAAGGTTCACACCCTCAGATACGGTTCATGTTTGTTCAGAGGGAGATTTTGTTTTCTTTTAATTCACTAGGTGGTAGCAGTGTACAAATTGTGTTGTGTGGGTTTTGGTTTTTTTTCTAGTTCTAATCAATCTCGCTTCACAACCTTCCTTCATTTCCCAACCCATTGTTTCTGAGTCTTGCACTGGGTTCTTGAGGGGAAAGAAGACAAAAGGGTTTAAAGACCCTTCTGAAGGAATGCCAAAAATTTGTGCCATCCTCCAGATGTTTTTTTGTGATGGCAGAAGCCAGGCTGTGTTGGAAGAGTACAGCTACTGATGTTCAGAGAATGACTTTAAACACTTTCATCCAACCAACATATGCAAAGAGAGAGAGTGACATTAAATCTCCATTAGTTCTGCACCCCTTCCACCAGTTTTTACTGACTTCCCTGCAAGGTGTCAGGCAGCATGATTCAATGAATGTCCATTATAATAGCAGTCAGTCCCGGGAAAGGCACAATGTTCATTCAGCAAGGGTTCTCTGGTCCTGCCTCTGTGTTTGAACAACTCTGGCCAAGCAAACTGACTGTCTCACCTAGTGCAGCAACCTGAAACTAGCTCAGTATTTTTAAAACATATGCAGCTCTACATTTCATTCCTAATAGTTCTATGACACTAGACTAGAGGTGAATAATGGAAATTTGAAGGGGTCCATCAGAGAGAGCCATTTAGCCTAAAAATACATGATGCTAAATAAGAGGAAGATATTTATGCACTGATAAATAATGGCCAGAAGTAGCAGAGATAGGACGAATACACAACCCTCCAGGGAGTAGCTAGAACTAACTGTAGTTATCCAATATCTCTATCTGATTCTGGTGGGATGCAGATAGGAGCCTTATCACTAACTAAAACAGAGTCCTCCTGACTGAATCAGACAGGCTGACACTGAGATCACTTTGCAGAAGTTGCTCTATATAAAGCTTGCAGCAAATGTTATTTTCTGGTGGTACAATGAAATAAATCCAGGGGACATTTGCAGGAGAGCTTTCAGAATTCCTCCAGGCAATGACTGTGCAAGAGAGACTGTAATATAAGTACACTCTTGCGTTGTGCAAAGATGGTGAGATAGGTGGAATTAACATTGATGGGAGAAAGCATATTCAGGTTTCATCAAGATGTTTAAATATGTGATGTCATTTGGCCAATTTGAGTGTCAGAGTGGCAAGAATATACTGAGTTTTATATGTTATTTTTGTCAGTAAATGAGATATTGAATTTTAAAATTCACCTGCAAATGCAAAAAAAAAAAAAAATCATAAATGGATGTTATACCTTAATGACCTTAAGCCAGTTGCAAGACTTAATGACTTGTCCATTTTATAAGTCTTCGCATAATGCTTTGGGTAATATGAAACAATTTAATAGTCAGGGCCACAAAAGTAATCCTAAAATATGTGATAGAGATGATGATAAAGCAAGACAGTCAAGATGAGATTTCCATTTTATTTCTGGTTCTTGTTATTTCATAATTGCTAACAAAACTTTCAGAACGAGGGTCCCGATCTAAAATTTCAGCCAGGAAATGATTCACACCTGGAAAATTGGCTATGCTGAAAATAGCGAACAAAATATAGCAGTTCATGTTGCAAGTATGAGAAGGAGAGGAAAGCAGGGTATGTGCTGATTCCGTGTCATACTAATCCTACAGCTATCACTTAGGAATTAATAAAACATAGAACATGGCTCTCTTGCAGCTCTACCCCTGCTGGCTGCTGCTCTGGTGATACATTGCAATAATATGCCAGTGATGATATTCCAGTAATAAATGATGGTAATATACCATCAGATCGTCATCACTCCGGTGATGTGCTGTTGCCATACATCACCAGGCAGTGGAGTTCAGGCATTAGTGGAAGAGGCAAATTTCAATATACATACACTGAACACGGTGTATGACATAGTGCACCCTGTGTGTGTTCAGCAGTATCTGCATATGGAATGCACACTGCAGGTCTGGGGTTTTGCTACTCACCTGAATACATAAAACCTAAAGGGAATGTGGGTGTACAAATGCTCGTAGAACAAGATCACAGAATCACTGAGGCTGGAAAAGACCCCTAAGACCATGGAGTGGTGGAGCTGCTTGGGAATCAGCTCTCCAGGTTTTCACCATCCCGCGTTGCCATCTGAGTGTGTTGGATGATTTCCTCTTGTAGTATTTATCCAGCAAAATGATGTGTAGAGCCTTGGCACGATAGGTCAGGGTCAGCAGGCTTTCGATTTAATTTGTGACTGCTTCTCAGCTTGTTCCTAAGAAAGTGATTGCTGCCCGAGGGCTCACAAACTATTCTGTGAGTGCCAACCACCTTTTCTGCAATAACGGTGTGATATCACACCTGATATGCATGCAGATGGACCGAGCAACTGGAGGGACTAAAACAAAGACATTTATGATCCCTAATTATTACTCTTTATTTCTTTCATTTGGTGGCTGTCTTCATGGGAAGCTTATACAGATTTAAGGCAGCGCAGCAGTGACATTCTCTCTGAAGTCTTCTCAGATGACATAGCTCATAGATTACTCTCCAGTGAGATTTCTGAAGAACTGATCCATCCGAGCTCCCAAACACTGATGGGAGTTTGAGGAGCCATGCTGAATCACCTGCCTACAAGTAGGTTTAAACAGAAGGGAAGATTTCACTTTGCAAACCAGAGTAGAAATACCAAGACATTAGGTCAAGGGAAGAGACTCTGTTTTGCTTAGTAAACTGCAGTTTCAGAGGTTCAGTTTTGATGACAGCAGACCAGAGAATTAAGCTATGCACTTTAAAGATTTTTCTTAGCCTTTCTGATACTGAATTTCTCCAGAGGAATTCAGTACCAGCCAGCTCTGTGATCAATAAATATGCTATTGATGGAAAGTGAGGGAAGGACTTACAGAATCAATCATTAAAGGTCAGCTGATTTGTCCCTAAAGCTCATATGCTGAGCATCTGTTTATATCTTAAGAGTCACAGACGGAGGCAGTGAAATTCACCTGGGAAAGAGGTTTGATTTTTATGGTTAGCTGAAATTTGTATCTCCTAACATTGAAGAATATTAATTTCTGGGAGCTGGTGTGAGTAGTTTGTGCATGAGGAATTAAATTAGTCACTTCTGCTTCCCCTGTTCTTTGATGTAAAACAAGTAAGATCGTTCTATTTAAGTTCAAATGAAAAACCCCAAACCCAGTAAAGCATCACTCACAAAGCTTGGAGCGCTGCAGATTCATCACCCAAAATGCTGCTACTGTAAATTTGGTTCAGCTAAAAAGATTGCACCTTTTAGTACATTATAAATAAACTTTTTAGGATACTGTTGCAAGAGTCAATGCCACACGCTGGGGGAAAAAAAAAAAGGCAATTAAAAGAAAAGAAATTGAGGAGAGGTAGGGATCTCCAAGTGTAATACACATGTTGTGACCCAGCAGAGCATCCAGAGCCACAGGGGCAAACTGCAGGTCCTGCTGGGCTTGGAACATTCTGGCTGCTTTATTAACTTCCAGTTGTGGTACTGGAACTACAGCCTGAGATGAAGAAAACCACCCACCTTTAATATAAAGATTGTTACTGATGAAAACTATCACAACCTTCATTAAATTGTTCCTCTACTTCAGAATCATTACTGTTAGCAGCTTGAAATACATGTCTGGAACACACAAAATTTACGTTGCTTAAAGTTGAAGCAATTTGGGTCCTACTATAGTTTTCCTTGTTCAGCAGAGGTTCCCACTTTCTGGTGGCTTTTACCTTTCCAGTTACTTGCTCTATAGCCAAGTTATTGTGTTCCTTTCTGTTCTGTTTGACCTTTTAGTGCACCTATTGATTTATTTTCTTTAAACTTTCCAAGTCCGTAGTTTTAGTTTGTCAGCTGTATAGCAGTGTTTTACTGAAGCCTAAGTGTATTTATTAAATGCTCTTCCTATGTGAACGAGGTTAATAGTCTCTTTAAGAAGATTAAAGTTACTTTGGGCATATATATTTTCCATACTTGGTTCATCATCAGAATTAACAGTAGCATGCACCTTCCAGTCTTTGCTAATTGAATAAATAGGAGCTTTTCCTTTGTTGTCCCATGCTGAAGTCAGCCTGACAAGTTCTGTTATCTCAGCCATCTTGTCCATACTTTTTAATAAACTAACAAGGAACCAGCATTCTTTAAGTTTTCTGGAATTCTCCCATGTCCACGGGTTACTGAGAAATGAACATTAGCTGCCAAAAAGGCTTCTCAGTCAGCTGTGTTAAAATTCCTCAATGCAAATTACCCAGAACTTCTGATTTAAGTATGTCTAACTACAGTAGCTGTTGATTAATATCCTCTTTAGTTACAGTAGCAATAGAAACTATATTACCATCATCATCTAACAAATACATCACCCTTTCTCCCATCTACAGAACAGACATCTTTATTGAATTTCCTTGCATTGTTACTAAATAAAAAAGAAGTATCTGTTGTTTCTGTTTGGGAACAGACCTATTGGTCCGTTTCAAGGGGTTTTTTCCACTCCAGAAATGTTTTGCAAAACCCATTTCCTTATTAATGTTCTCAACTGCACATTTTTGTTCTTCTTGTCAATTATCTATCCTCTTTTACTATCACATTTGTCTTTTTTGTCCTTATTGGTAAGACTTACTCTTATGGCTGCATTCACTTCCTACTGCAGAGGTTTTTGATTGATTATGCTGAGCTTATTCTGTTGTGTTTTTACACAGATACAGCCTTCTTTCTCTGTTAAAATAAGATATTCTTAAGAAGTTCTTACAAAGCTCTTATATTTCCTGCCTTATTTCCTTCTTCCAGTTGATCTTGCTCATAATGCTTCTTGGCTTTATAAAGCCAACGTTCTTAAGGCATCACTGTATTTGGTACTGGTTCAAACTTCATTTTGCTTGCATATAGCAATGTTAGTTGAATTATCACTACTTGTGTGTCAATAATGAAGCCAAGACTGGTACTTGGTGCAGGTATTATCCCTTTGTTCAAGAGCACATCAAAGATAAGAAAAATTACACAAAAAAAACCCCCTAATTCCTTCACTCCTGACACTGAAGTATTTCTTCCTGGGAAAGCTTCCTCATCTTTCCTACGGGAAAGACCTGGCTGCAGAGTTAAACCAGGAGGAATGCCAGCATCACCAGAGGAGTTTTATAGGTCCCTGTGGGTTATGGCAGCTCACTCCAGCTGGGCCCATGCACAAATTCCCCCTCCCTCCTCCTTCCCCCATGGCAGCATTCCCTGGCAGTCCCTGAAATGGGGACAGGCAGCTGTGAGGTGTCCTCTGCCAAGGTGAAGAACATTAACTCTCTTCTTATCACCCATCTGATGGAGTCTATAGGACTTAGGAAGGAGTCACTCAGATTCCATGGGTTCCTGCCCCAAAGTTTCCTGATATGGAGGGGAAGTTCTCCCCAGTGAATTCTGCTCTGGGCTGTCTTCCAGCCTGTGCTAATGTTGGAGGTAAGAGACCAGAGCCTGGCTTTTTAGAAGGCTGCATTTTGCAAGTTTCCTTGCAGCACTCCTGTTCACTCAGCTGCTGGCCAAGAGCAGAAACTGCTTTAAGTGTTTGTGTCTATGTGGAGCAGGTTCAGGTTCTCGCTGTTTCAAGGGAGAGAATGAACTGATGTTCCTCACTGCTCCCTCTCCTCAAGGCCCAATGTTATGCTCTCAAAACAATACCCCTGTTCAGTTTAGGACCCTGGACTCAAATGTCTGCACACTGTTTTCCTCACTTGCACCTTACTCGTAGCTGCTGCAATTGAAGCTGGTTAATGTTCAGTGGCTTTGTTAGGTGGTTAACAGATCCAATTAGGGCTGAGTTCAATATCTATTCTGTTGCTTTGCAGAGGACGAAACTGGCTGACATCTTAACTGCAAACCTGATTAGAGAAAAAAAATCTTTCAGTAGTTCTTTCCCAGTGCATCATCTCTGTCTCTGGAAGCACTTGGATTTATGTGTGTATCTTCAGCAGGCAAATGGGCAGAACCACCAGCAAAGGCAAAGTGCTCTTGCCAAGGGGCTGCTTGGTCCCCTCCCTGCAGGCTGGCAGGGTCCTGCAGTGTGCCAGCAGTGGCATTTCTGCGGTCACACCTTCCAGCCCATGCTGGGTTGAACGAACACAGGTTTCATGATGGTGTCCTTAAAACCGCCCCCGAGTCCCAGTGTGGTCCAGCTCTGCCTCCCCTCCATGTGAGCGTGGGATGCTGGAACAGGGAACCAACAGCAGGGTCTTCACCTACTCACTCTGCACAGCTGGAATGGCCCATCCCACATAAAGTCTGAAGTCAGGCTGAGCATCCAAATATGACTGATAGCGTGGTATGTCAAATGCATTAACAAAGCTCCTCTATAGCTGCTCTTCCCCCTCTTCAGCCAAAAAAAGGAACAAAGGATTCTTTCTATTTTGGAGCTTAGGCTGTAGGCTTAAATATTATATCTTAGGCTGTAGGCTTAAAAGGAACATATGCACGAACTTTCAACATGTGATACTGTATTTTATAAAACCATGGCAAAGAAAATAAATTGATTGCTGGCCAGATTCCTCCCCCTCAGTCCTGCTCCTGACACAAGAAATTTGTTATAGAGCTAGGAATATTCCTTCCCCATAGCTAGGTTCTGACAGTAGCTTGCTTTTGTGATTGCAAGTGAGCCATAAAAAACACAAAAAACAAACCCAACAGAAAGAAAAGAGTTACAGCAAATTAATAAGTCTCTTCTGCTGAATATGTTATTTCTATTAAAATTTTAAAAGATTTTTAAGTGACAGTAAATGTGGTCTTATTTTAGAATGGTTTCCATAACACTACACAACACTTGCCAATGGCACTTATGCCTTGTCGTGCATACACACACAGTTATTTAGCTGACAACAGTGTTTAAGCCATTAAACAAGATAATATTGCAACTGTTATGCAATGGTAAAGCTTGCTCTTGAAAGAAGTATTTGGGGTTTAAAGCTGAAAGTCGACATTTGTTCCATATTCATTTATATTTGCTTTATTAGAAATGTATAATTTAATGTAATATCCAAGGCCCTTAGGGTATACACTCTGTTACCTATAAAACATTCATGCACACTGAACACTTTTTTGGTGCCAGTTCTTGGCTTTGTACATCTGCTATACAATACTGAGTATTCTCACTAACAACATGCCTTAATTGAGTTTAGGTGTTTGAGTCATTTATTTAAATTTAGTAGTGTGAATAATTTATTTCAATTTACATTTTAATTATTTTACCCACTTTTTTGGGAGTAACCTCATTTTCTAGCTTCTAAAAAAATAATCGGCATATGTTTACTGCAGCAACATTCACACTTACTAAATTCTCTGAGAAGTTTAGTTCCAAACTGAGAAATACTAATGAATTATTCATGCATCAGGCATTAGCTGGAATTGAATTAGGACGTCCACATCTAAGAGAGACCTGACCTTCTAGTACCCAACAGTCCCTAAAGCTCCCTTAGGACTTTTCCTGTGCCATGGCAAGTTGGACTAAGCTCCATTTAGGTATGGCAAAATATGAATATTTCTGCAGTCAATGTGGGCCTATAAGTTTGGTTTTTTTAAAAAAAATTATTATATGTTATTATTTATTACCTGTAATTGAACAGTTTATTGGGACATCACGCATGGCATGGAGTTCCTTGTGCTCTTTGCCCAGGAATATTTATATCCCAAAGGAAACTGATTTTTATTTTGCTATATTTGCTTTCTTTGCTAAAATGGACTAATCAAGCCCACTTTTTCCTGTGCAACCAATAGAAAGTGAAGGTCTAAGATAGCTACTCAATTTCCAGCTGGTGCTCACTGCATTTAGGGATCTTACAGGTGAGGAAATGGATACAGACCCAGAGATACAAGCATGTCATCTGTGGCACCCTCAGAAGGTCCCCAGTGTGCCCAGAGCTCCAGGGTGGTGTGTTGCTTTTGAGTTTGCTGGGGGAACTGCAAGGAGGTGCAAGCTCTAACGACTTACATCCTCAGAAATAAATGGGGAATTTCATGGGAAACTAGCAGCAATTTAGAAAGATTTCTTTCTTTCTTTCTTCATTCAGCTAACTGCACATTCTTTGAATAATCTGCTTGCTTTAAACATGGACCTGAAAACTGGAGGCACCCAAAAGAGACCAAACTAAAAAGGTGCCAAACTGATGAGAGTCCGTGGTGCCAAGGCTGAGTGTTGCCTGCCCCACCCGAGGGTTTCTGGGGCACACAGGCTGCCTGATCTGCTGCCCCCTGTGAGTCCTAATTTAAGACATACAGTGTGGTCTGATTTTAGAGGTGCTTAGGATTTATGAATGTACCCAATGTCTGAATCCAGCTCTTACAGAACATCTCTCTTGGTGGCAGCTGCTTGTATAAGTTTCAAAGTGCTAACAGGAGAAACACTGCCCCCGTTTTACAGACACTTGCTAGTGACTGAGATGGCTAAACTAGTTTTATAACCAGAAAAAGATGCCTTCAACAAAGGGCAGTGAAAAGCACTCAGCAGTAAATAGGTGGGCAGTTTTTCCTTAGAGACAAAGTCAATTCGCCACCAGTCCTGCACGCAGCCACGCATCTACATGTGTATCTGTCTCTTGAGTTGCCTTTTTTTTCCTTAATGATCTTTTCCAAATACAATGTAAATACAAGCAAAAATATATGCATTGGTTTCAGCCTGGATGTCTTTGTTCCTTGAATTTCTATGTATACTATATTATTCAGTACTGCCTCTTTAGAGTCGTGCACACCTTTTCACACACACAAGTGTGCCCTGAGATCTTATGATCTCCTTTGCCTGGCGATCTATAGCTACCTAAATGTTTCCCTGGGTAATAAATTTCACCACATTTTACTTTAAAATGTAATTTTTTTCGAATTCACTTTTACTGCTAAATATAGCACGTAATGGTCTGTCCATGAACAAACACCTTGAGAATGGAAAATGGTAAGCTGGAAATATTTTTAATAATAAAAATCTTCAGCTACGACAAACGACATTCATATATTTGTTTTGAATATCGAGATGCTGTTCAAAATAAACCTCTTTATTTCAGCTGTAAAAAACCCCCTGCAGCTGAGCAGAAGTTGGGTGAGGAGGAGTCTGCAGAGAAGCAGTGACCAGAGGAGTTGTGATTTGGATGTGGTGACAATCACCTCAGCTGAAACTACAAACTGGAGCTTTCCAGAGCTAAACCCAAGGTCTGCAGCATCCAACAATGTGGTGTCAGTGCTGCTGAGAGCTGTGCCTTTGCTGCTGACCAGGCAGCTGCCCCAGAGGTGACACAACGTTCCGTTGGCAAATTCTCACTTGGGAAGGTTTGATTTTGGTTGTTTTGAGGTGCAATGGATGCTCAGGCTGTTTTCTCTGCATCACAGTCTGCAAATTCCAGCTGAAGGAACTGATTAGTTCAGCAGATGGTTAAATACCTTGTTGAACCAGAGCCATATCCGATCGCTGCACATGGGGAAATAACTCGGGGAATGATTATGACAATCAGGAGGCTGTGGACTTTTGAGAAGGGAGGCATCCCAGAGCCACGTGCAGGCAGTGTGGGGGCAGTGCCAGGCAGGATGACAAGCCCCTGGCTGGGGCAGGGGGTGCAGCTGCCCCAGGCACTGAGGGAAGGAGACACCCCCAGGGGATTCTCGTGTCGGGGGTGTGAGGCCATCGGTGCTGGTTTGGCACCAGGATGCAGCAGAGCAGGGGCATCCTGAGAGGTAACCTGAGAGGGACCACGAGCTGCTGCAAATTCATGGTATTACAAAACCTACTCCACAGTCATGTTTAAATACCTATTCCTCAGTCTACGTGCTCAGTAACACAGGCAGTTGTTTCACTCAGCCCCTCACAAACCCCTGTCCTAAACCACTCACAATGGATTTTGTCTTAATGCTGACATGCAGCACGAGGCGACCGGTGAGCTGTGGTGAATATGCACTCTGCACAGCTTTCTGTGTTGTAAACCTGAGTGCAGACGAGAAGGAATACAGGTAAAATAATTTTGAACTTGTCCTGTCTTTTGAAGAGCATGAGCAAAAAATCTTCCTAACTAGATAGAATATTTTACAAATGACAAGGAGTAATTTCTATAAGAAAACATTTCATCTCAGAGTAATGAGCTTTATAAAAAAATATAAGCAAAGGGTGGAAAACCAGCATCAGTTGTTGAAAAACAAATAAAAAAGCCCCCAACCTCCTTTGTTTCACAGAATATATTTAGAATTTATTTCTAAAGTGGTCCAAATCTTTAGGTATTTTGTGGACAACTCTGAGCCTACCAGTTCTTTGTCCCATTACTTACTGTCCAATACTGCACATATGCAATAAATGTGCAAGAGGTCAGACTGGGAGTGATGGATGTAACTGAAAACACATCTGGCCTTGTTTGGCTGTGAAAGGCTTTTCAGGTGCAGATTTATTTGAGAAAGGGACTAATGTGAGAAGGATGTCTTCTTATTTGATGGCTCTGAACCTACTCCCTCTCCTCACCTTTATGCCAGAGGCACAGTGGATATGCTGGGAGAAGTCTCATGCCATCCTTTTCCTCTAGGCCTCCACTGCTGCAAACAGGATATTAAATGCCTGGCAATAAAGCAGGTTCTGCTTGTTGTTCAGTAACCTTGTAGCCCTCAGCTCTGCTCGAAAATCTTACAGGAGCTGAGTACCCAAGCAGGAATCATTGATTTGTATCAGAGAGAAAGGAGGATATTAAAGATACACAGGAGGAAACAAAAAAAAGAGGCCAACCTTGGAGCAGCCAAATGGGTAGAGACTCATCAGTTCAACTCCTAACCCTCATTACGTGTCCCTTCCCGTTGCTGAATTTAATCTTACATGACTCTTGCCAGCCCCTCCTCTGGCACTGCAGGCTGGCTTTTAACTTGATGAGTGGCTTTTGTGCTGAGCCTCTGCTGGGCAGGGAGTTGGGCTGGGGAGGGAGAGGAGGCAGTGGGGGAAATAGCGCTGCTTCTCCATCTGGGCTGGGCGGGCCCCGGTGCATGAAACCCATCAATCACGGCAAAAGGGTTCCTCAGCACTGCCGGAGCTGGGGAAAGCATATGTTCTTCCCACCTTTGCTATCACTACTCCACCCCTTCACTTCGGGCTGTGTGCTCACTGGCAGCCACCTCCTGGTGATGTCCAGGAGGATCTGCTGATGGTGATGGGAGAGCAGGAGGCAGCAGGTGAGGGGCAGAGAGAGCCAGGTGAGTGCTGAGCCACGGAGCCACTGCTCCCTGGGAAGTGAGAACAGTTTGGTCAGGAGGATATTAAACCCTGGCTGTAATGACAAAAGAAACCAAGCTGAGACACTGCAATTCCAACCTGGAAGAAGGAAAAGTTTCAGGACCTCATTCTGGTCTCTGAACGCTCACAGGGAACAGCTGTGACAACACTGAGTCATGATGATTTGGGGACCACCACAATGCAGAAGCCTAAAGAACTGAATCTGGTCCCAGGTACTGAAGTGCAAATCCAGAACAGCCTGTTAAATCTGACCTGTGGTGAAGAACAAATGAAGAACAAATGGGAGCACATCCAGCTCCCTGCTGAATCCCCTGGGTCAAGCCTTTCCATATGCCCACACATGCAGAACTGCTCCCCAGCCCTTCTGCAGCTGAAGGGCCACCAAAGGCCCCTGCAGGATGGTGGCTCATTCTGCTGTTTGAAACAGAGCATCTTTCACCTTGCTTCTTAATATTGATCTGGAATTATTACTCATTCTTGTGTGTCACCATAAAATCCACCTGGAATGCTAGATTCATTCCAATTAAATACCAAGCTTCCCTCATAGTCCAAGTGTAATATAAGAATCATGAACTAATTCCAAGCACCCACTTTCTCCTGGCCCTAGAAGAAGGCTGAGAGAGAGGACCAGTGTTTTTAAACCACTCCACTGTACTCTCTTAAGAAATGCCACAGTTTTCAGCCCCATATCTCATTATTGCCATTGTTGTCCTTTAGGGGTTGATGTTAATGATGACTGAAAGAGCTTAATGAGCATGTGCCTTGGATAAGCTCTTTATACACCTTATAAAATAATTACATTTTATTGAAAATTCCACTGGGCCAAACTCACAGAAGCAGTCAGGGGTGCCAGTTTAATAGGACACGGTACAGTGCTTTACTCAAATAAGGCCAGATCCTTCAGAAGTTCACCTTCATTGCCACAAAGGATGGCAGAACATCACCTGCCCTGTTGAGTGCAGGGCACCTGCTGTTCACCATCCCCAGGCACTGAGGAGAGGCAGCTGAACTTTAGGATCACAGAACACCCTCTAGGATTGGAAGCGGTGTTATATGGCAAAAGGAAAAGGATTTGCCTTCTAACAGCACAAAGACACCTGGTGATCTCTGATGAATAGTGACTTGTCAATAGCATGTTAAACACTCTTTCAATAGTGCTAGTAAGCTCCTTTTCCCAGTCTTGTTCCCATCCAGCACAGATCAAAATTGTTGACCTATTAGAGAAAGAAGGATATTCCCAAGGGAATGCTTTGTGGTGTCTTCTGGGATGCACTGTGGCCTCTGCCTTTAACAACACACAGCAGTGGCAGCTCTTAACAGGGCTATAGAAAGTTCTTAAATAGGAATGAATGACAAAGATCCTATTGAATTTAGATAGGATAACTTGCTCAAGCAAGCATTTTGTCAGAGGGAAATTGCTGCATGATTCACAGTAGGTAAACTGCTTGTAATACATGTCATTGGAAAATTAAAATGTGGCAATTTATTTTTCATCTTTAAGTAAAATACTTCCACATCTATCATTGAGGAAATATCCTTTGAGTTGAAACAGAATAAAAGAAGGATTTCATAATTACAAGACCAGATCCTTCAACAAAATGTGGGATTTTTTTAACTACTGGGCCAATAAAAACTCCTTTCAAAATATTTATTAAATGTGTGCAAGACCCCTGTATCAGAGTCCACAAGGGAACTTTCTTCCCACCCATGTCTCTCAAGGCAGAGAGTCTGCAGGTACCAATGAGATCTGACCTGCAGCAGCCTGGACCAAAAAGCAAGGGGGCCTTTGGCATCCAGATCCCAAACTCCTTTGTTGGGCAAAATTCTGAATTTTGTGTTAACACAAAGTCAGTGCAGAAAATCACAGGATGCTTTAGAAAAGTGAAATTCTGGTGTACTTTTCCCTGTCTTATGGTTTCCTGGTCCTTACAGGAGATTAGTGTAATGTTTTCAAGCTTTTTCCTTTGCAGCTGTGGAGGTTAACAGTGTATTTTTAGATGTCATATGCATGAATAATTATCAATTTCCTACTATTCCTATGACATTTCCAGGCTCCTGTCCATGGCTGCTCATTTCTACCCAACCAACCTCAGCTTCTGAGCCTGCAGCTAAGGAACACCCCCCATATAATTGCCTTGGCTCTTGGCACAAGCTCAGGGTTGGAAGAAGAGCAGGGAACAGGCAGAATCTTCTGGACTGGGTCAGACTGGTTTTCAGCCCATGGAGCATGTACTTCCAGAGCACACCCATCCCTCTCCTGCAGCGTGTTATGGGACAATCATGATTCACTGCAGGCTTCTCCCCAGCCACAGTGCTGCAGTTGTCAGGAGGAATCCACCCCTGATGGGAGAGAAATGTCCAGCAGAGTTACGTGTCTTGCTCAAGGCAAGTGCTGGTTGTGCCTACAAGGGAAAATAAAAAACCGCAGCAGAGAAACTGGGAAGAAGAAGGTGAAAAAACCCAAAGGTTTTTTTTAAAAAAGGGCTGTTCAAGCAAAGCAAGGTACAAGGGAGGATACTGAGGATGTCACCTGTGTGGTCACAGTGCATACACAGGGACATCTGCCATGGGCAGTCACTCGTGGAGCACTGAGGCAGAGCTTTGTACAAGCTCAGTTAAACTCTGCCCTCTGCAGCCGACCCCTCCACACGTGGCCCGTGTGTGTGCTCAGTGCCAGGGGTTACTCTCAGGTGTCTGTCTGCACTTCGTGATCAGGAGCTCTAGGAAACAATTTCATTAGGCAGGTGTGAGGGAAATGTACAGCGTAATCCTGTATAACACAAGCATCATCACAATTTGATTCCCCTGCCCATCACCTTCCACATTTATCTTCAGAGACCTCTTAATGAAACAGCTGCTTAGATTTAATTAAACAACAGCATTATATAAACAAGTTCTTTTGTTTTGTGAGCTGAACAGGGTATTCATCTTCAAAAGCTTTTCTGCCAGAGCTGGCCTGGCTGCCCCTTGACTTGTCTCTACTCCAATTACCACTCCAGTTTAGCTGATTAATTTGTAGCCACTGGCAAACATGCACAGTTGGCAGGACATCATTCCATTTCGGTGACAAGCACTATAAAAAGATCATTATTTTCATTAGCATAAATAACTGCATGTTGATAGAACTCTGGTTTCTGAAAATAGGTTAAAGTCTAAACTGTCTTTATTCATTACCCAGATATAATTGGAAGTAAAATTATCACATAAGTGAACAATAAGCTATCAGTGTATAATGCTTAATGACTCCACTCAGTCCAGTAATAGTCTGGAATGATTTTTTTTGTTAAAATGAGACATTTTTTTTAGTAAATGTCTGTACAGACACACACTAATTCTTTACAAACCCATACATATTTGATGGTATATAAGTAAAGTCCATGGAAGAAAGAATCACAGAGCAAATAAATGTTTTCTGCTGTATTTCCTAGGCCATACAAGTATTATTTTTCCAGTCTCTGGTCCAGGTTGGATACTTTGAAAGCTCTTCTGGCTGCAGCCATCTAGTCAATCATGTTCCTCACAGCTTTCCCCTTACTGGGTCTCTAGGAGTTAATATTGCATAACATGGTCCTCTGAGGTTAAAGGCTTAGTTTTCTGTCATCCTCTTTTCTTCACCATGCTGACTCCACACTCTTGGTGTCAGTTTTACTGCAGCTTGGAAATGCAACACCTGAGTCACCTAGTGATGACACTGCCTGTGCCTGCAGAGCAATTGTCCCCAGGGGGACCCCTCTGTGATGGTACCTCGTACATGCCAACACATCAACAGTAATAAAACAAAGCAACAATAATAAGAAACAGTGTTTGAAATGTAGCTGTTCCAAGAGCTTTAGCCCCTTATTTGCAGTTTAGCAGATCTTCAGATGAACAAGTATTTTAATACATGGAATGTGACCATCTGGTTGGTTTTAATCCACTGTCCTGAGGAGAAAGCTTGAAATGAGATTTCTGCTTCTGGCTCTTAGGGAGCATTTGGTTTTGTTTGACTCAAAAACTTTACAAAGTTTATGTAGGTATCTCTATATATCTATATATAACTATATATCTTTATGTATA
Source organism: Anabacerthia variegaticeps (assembly GCA_035583185.1). NCBI lineage: Eukaryota > Metazoa > Chordata > Aves > Passeriformes > Furnariidae > Anabacerthia > Anabacerthia variegaticeps. The sequence goes on along the minus strand of JAWWEW010000033.1, from coordinate 4,881,701 downwards.
TACAAGGAGCTCTGTCCCTGTAGTAATTGTCTAGGGTAAACTCCTGCAAATGTTGGACAAGCATGAATTTCAGTCACTATATGGCCCACATGGGTTAAAGATTCTGAGAAGAATAGCCCTTGAAAGATACCACCATTGCTTTTTGGCTTAATTAGCATCTGATAATGTTAGTGGTAAAATACATTTTCTTTGGTATTATATAGGAAAACCAGAAATGTCTCTGGAACTGCATGGAAAGAAAAGAGGGGCTGCCTTTACTTTTTCCCATCAAGAAGCCTTGACACTGCTTTGAAATGTTGCCCAAAACATTTTCATGCCCAGCTTGTCTATGTCTCTCTGTCTATGTCAGAAGCTGATTTTGAAAATTAGATGGTTTATATAGCAGAGAAGAGCCAAGGGTAATAAACAGAAGAGCAAACCACTGCCTCAGTGTTGAATATTTTCCAGGAAAAAATTGTAGAGGAGTGAAAGGCGAAAACAAGATTTGGGCTCCTGACATCCATTGGATCCCCACAGCTCCTCACAGCTGGCCCCAACCTTCCAGGCAGGGCCTTGCCCACCTCCAGGGGCTGGATGGGGATGTATGGAGAAAGCTGAAGAACCTGTTATGTTGTCAAAGGATAACCAAACTGCGTATGTCTTGCAAAATTCTGTGTAATGTTTGCTGAAATTTCACATCCAGGTTGGGAATGGAATGATGTGTTTGTCTGCTAAAATGGATATTTTTTTTTTAATTTGAAATAATTTCTGTGAAATGCTTATTTTGTAATAAATAGCTCAAGAAACAACAAAAAATGCACGGTGAAACATGCTTTTGTTTTGTCAAGAAAAGAGAAAAAAGTAAAAAAGAAAAAAAAGAAACCTACTCCACACATCGATGGAGTTTGTTCAGGCTTTGCTTGTACTCACAACAAACACTGAACTAAAGCACATGAAGCCACAGGATCTGCCCCTGCATGTCCTGCAGCACCAGCACACCCCTTTGGGGCCATCTGGGGCTGGAAAAACCACCAAAGCACAGAGTTGGGGCTCCTGGAGGCAGGACCAGCTCTGCCCTGGGCACTGGATGGCAGTGGACACCGAGGGGCCCTGCCTGTCACCTGCTCCCCTGAATGGCTGCAAGAACCCCCATCAGATCAGGTAAGCGAGAGTGAGACACAGTCCTGGGGACTTCAACATCCCCTTATGGCAGCAAACAGAGTCACAAAGAGGCACCAGAAGACTCTTTTCAGACACAAGCAGGAGAATCCTCTGACAGAGTGTTTACTGGTGGTAGCAGAACTGTGGTTACCTTTCGGGGAGGGAAGAAGAGGCTAAGAATGTTTGCAGTACACAAAACTTGCAGAGAGGAGCAAAGAAACATGTTTGTTTGTTTAAGTTGTTGCAAAACATCCTTGGAGGGTCATTGTAAATAAATAGCATTTTGGACCTAACTGCTTGGAGTGTTTCTGAAGAGGATGCATTGTATGATCAGGACAAAAGGCATTAACAAGTCAGCAGAAGTCAGACATTAAGGTAGAATAAGAGCTTGCCTATTTCATTTGTAGCAAAAACTGGATCTTTATGATGCTGTGCAGCTGCTGAAAAATTGTGGCATTCTGGAAAACGCTATTGTAATTCTGAAAAACCATGAAAGGAATTAGATATGGTACCAAGGAATGAGTTTGACTTGCTGCTGAGAAGTTCACCTGGGCTGAGGTCCCATTTGGCTGGTGCTGTATGGACAGAAGAGGAGGTTTGTGCAGAGCAAGGGCTGCAGGTTACAGCAGGCAGGGTGCCTGCCTGCCAGGTCAGTTCTAAATGTGCCCTACCATCATTTCGGGAAATGCTGCTTGTGTAGTGGCAGCAAACTTGCAAACAACAGCTTGCCTGAAATTACTTAATGAAATAAAAGGCACTCTTTATTTTAGACTGGTAGGCACCTTTGAATTTTGGTAAACATGGAAATTCATTTACCTGAACTATCAGTCAAAAATAATTTTGTAATACCAGTTACCAGCTATGAGAGAAAAAATGGACATAGACCAGAATAGTTTTTCACAAACGATAAAAATCATAGTGTTGCAGTTTAAGTGAATTCAAGACCATTTACCTGGAATAGAGGCTGCAATGTCTTGTTAAATTCCCTGCCTGGCCCATGTGCCCTCAGAAGCACCTGCCTCACTCTGCTGGCACAGTCAGCAGCTGCTCTGCTTTTGGTTAGTCTATAGCAAGTGACAGTGGGACTTTGTGCTGCATGCTCAAACACCAGGTGAAAACGTGCTGCTTGTGCCCACGCTCAAGATGGATTTTCTTTCTTTGAATGATTGTTTCTGTTACAACCATCATTATCATACAAATTGTCCCAGAAAGCACAACAAAAGCAGTTTTCTTTCCTCCAAGAATCAGCGCTGAGGACTCATTCCAATGTCCTAGTCCATAGCTGAGCAGAAAATGCTTGTGCTTGCATTTTCTTCAGCTGTTGCCATCCTGGCTGCCAACATGGCTAAACTCATGATGGATCAGATTCACTGCAGCAAGATGCTTGCTTGGAGCGAAAGACTCAAATGCTTTAAGAGGCATCCATGCTGTTCTCCAAGTATCACTCTATTGGCTGCCCTCCAGTAGCCTTATCTGGCTAATATAATACTGCAGAAACAAAATTGAAGAGATAAAAAAAAGCAATGTGTGTGGACATGGTAGTGTAAAAACACTGATCAGAGAGAACACATTTTTAATGCAATGCAGGTGACATGGAATATCTTTCCTTCCTGTGTCCATTTCCCTCTACGTAATACAGCAGATTTAAAAACTTTTTAGCCTTTTGAGCATGGATTTCTGGGCTGAAGGATCACAATGAAGTTTTATAGCCCTTTCTTATGAAGTGTGGCATTTCTGACATTATTTGATGCGCAAGAGCAACTGCATTAGTCAAAGGCTATGCTTGAATAGTTATCACTTTAAGCCCATGCCCTGGGAGTATTGTATTCAGTCCCCTCATTATTTCCAGCCCTGCAGGTTACACCAAGAGTTGCTATTAGTACATTACAATCATAAAATGAAGGTAGTCACTTTCTGTAAGGGTCAAGTTTACTCCTAGAAGCTGGCAAACTTCATTCCACAGCTTGGATGGACTGGCAGTGCCCCTTTCCAAGATTTTTGGCTGCCTGGTTGTGTTGTGTGCAGCCTTACTCTGCTGTCTTGGGACCAAGACAGGCTTGGACAACTGCAGAACATTCAACAAAGTCTAACACTACAGCATTTAAGTGATGCAACCATCAGCCTGTTCACCTTACAGAAGCTCCTACATGTACCAAACATATAGACCATACTACCTGAGGGTTTGGGTCACAGTCACAGGTATTGTATGTGGCTATAAGAGAAAAGCATTCTGAGGGTATTTAGCATTCGATAATTCTAAAGGATAGCAGTTTTCAAGTGGGTAGCATCTTGTATTTGGTGAAGTCAGTGTGTCTTCCAAGTAGCCTTAACCCTGGCAGCATCTTGTTGGGTATCAGTGAGCGAAGAAAGGGAGACGATGTGGTTCAGTGAGCACCAGGCCCTGTGCTTGTCTCTGGTCTGCCAGTGTCTGTGAGCCAGTGAGAGCGGTGCTGGTACTCTGAGGAATCATGGTGAGCAGGTCACCAAACGTGGAGGAAGATGTGCAGAAAAGAAAGAGAAATATTCATGACATCCAGGCCCCCTTCTCAACCTGGTAGTGCTGTTCCCCCTCCCAGAGCTCATGGTGCAGATTGCCTGCGGAGTGACCACATCTGCACACCCTGGGTGGCAGAGCAGTGCTGGACGTGTTGGTGACTGCACCTAAGGGAGAAAAACTGCTCCTAATCTGGCTGGCAGAAGTGTGTCACTTTCCACAGCTTGGCAAAAACACTCTTTGGCTGAGCACAGCCCCGATGGCAAGAAGGTAGGCAGGTTGTTTGGGCACATCTGACTGCACATCTGCTGCTGAAAAAGCTCTAATAGATTTTAGGTGTGGAAGGAACAGCTGAAATTGAAAAAATGTTTTCTGTGGGAAAAATTTCCTTGACCCCAATTCTCTGCGTGTTACAACAAGCAAGATACAGATCCAAGGGACATAGAAAATGAAATAGAAAACAACAAGGAGGATCATCCTAATTTGAGGCACGTTTGGCAGAGCTTTGTGGCTGTGCTATAACACAGGGTCACAGTTCCTCACGGTGCCCTTCGTTTGTTAATCACTTTCTGCAAGAGCAGTGATCTCACTTTTGCCAAGGCAGTGTTTAACAGGGGGGCCTCACATCTGATCACCATTCATCAGTGAAATGAAGCCCATCAGTTTAATGATAAGATGATAGGATAAAATCTTAAGGCATCTCATTGATGGTGCTTCGCCTCAGAGGTGCAGGGAAGAGCCTTATTTGGCTGGGTGTTGTCTACATTCAAGAGTGCTTTGAAGACTGATCATTAAATGTGGCACCTTTCCCTGTAAATAACCACTATTCTTATCTTAATTGCAGTCCTAGCCAACACTGGTAAAAGAGTAACATCACAACTGAACCCAAAATAATTTTGTTGTCATCTTAAATGGTAACAGTTTCAGCAATACATAAAAAAGATTTCAATCAGGTATTTTCTTGGAAGCTTCCTGAGGAAACACCAGAGAGTGTTTCAAGAAACCTCAGTCCGTGGCATGAAATCCTAAAACTACAACAATCTTTTTTTGACCCTGCCTTTCCCCCAAAAAATTTACAGTACTATATTAAGAAAAAATGAAACTATTCCCCTGCATAATTTTTTTTTTCCTGAGAAAATGTTAAAAATATGTGATGTGATGGGTGTTAACCACACCACTTGAAGAATTTAAATGCTGTGATGTTAGTCAGGCTATAAGAAGATAAATGGACTATCAGGATTACATATTTAACATATTTATTTACAGATACATTCCTCAAAGGCATATATAGACTACAGACATGTCTGGCACACACAAAGATAGTCCGTGGAGATACCTGAGGGGTTTTCTTTGTTATGTTTTGTGTTTGGTAAAGCTTCTTATCAAAGCATAGCCAGATTTTGAACAGTTAAAGCAAGACTACTAACTTTGATCACTCTCTAAGCTGCTGTAATGGCCAACTAGGTCAACAGGCTGTTTACCACCAGGGCTTATCATCTGTCTCCTGCTTGTCCTGTCTGCAAGGCACGTTGTTTATGCCGAGGATATTTATATCTGCTAGGAATCAGGTTTTAACCTCAATATCACACGTGTGGATGTGACCGTGATATGAAGTACAATCCTTTCACTACAGGCTATAAAGCTCAGGTTTCAGCAGAGCTGTTCTTCAAAGGCCAAGAATCCCAAAACTGGAGCCTGTATCGATTGGTGCTAACAGCACCAGGAGCAAGAAACGAATGGAGCATCCACAGTTTAAATATTACTTTGGTCGAACTAATTGACTATATGGTGAGAAGAGCTAAAACAGCATGAGGCTCTGCCCCTGCTAACGTGTGCGTGGGAGAGGAGAAGCCCAGAACAGCAACACTGCATAACAACCTAGGAGCAGTAAAATGATGTATGAGCACTCTTCTCGTTTTCACAAGCCAGCAGTGGAACACTAACTTGTTTCCATGGCAACCCTGAAAAAGAATTACGGCTTTAAAACTGACTGAATGGTAGCCCCATGAAAAAGTAAAGGGCAGACCATATCTTTCTAAAATATAATTTAGTACTAAGTCACCTGAACAGTATTAGCTAAAAGGATTTCAGCTCTAGACTTGGGAAGTGACCCATTTGGGATACGGAGTGTTAGGTTTTTCTAATGGTGTGCCTGAGATCTGAAGGGCCTGGCGGACACACCATAGTGTACAGCATAAAAGGAGAGGAAAAAACCTTTATGCCTGAAATCCCCTATCAGGAAAACATGCAATCATTGAGGTGAAGGGGAGTGCAATAGTCTGATAGAAAACTGGCACTTTTGTAAAGACACAGGAACACACATGTTGAGTGCTGAGTACAAAAATACACGAGGAAAGGAAGAGAAATTCAGTGGAAATTAAACAACCCTTGGGGTGAGTAAGGGGGAGCTTCTATATTTAGGCTGGAAACATGTCCAGTTAGACTAGGAGGCCAGCATCTGCCTCTGGTGTGATGCATTATCCTGCCCTCAGAACGCAACTGAAATCTAATCCTGTAGACCCTGAACATTTCAGAAAGTTTTTTTGACAGGAAACACTCCCATTAACTACAGTAAGAGCTGAGAAAAATGCTCAGGATTTGGTCCTTTATGTGAAACCTAAGGGCTGGGGAGAAGGGAAGGGAGCAGTACTCTGTACATGCACGATGATATTCTTTACATGACAAGAGTTAAAAGAAAACCAACAAATTTATTATGGATGACAAGATTTGGAAAGTGGGAATCTAAAGTTATTGTCAGAGAATTTCTTTCGGAAACAAGAAAAAATTAGATCCCAGCAAAGTCCCAGGGACATTAGTTACAGGCTTAGCACTAACTGACATTTGGAAAGTGTGGTTGGATCAGTGTAGAGAGGCAGATCTGTATCTCTCATTGACAACAGACAACTGTAGGGTTCAGGGTTTGGTCAGCCAAACCTCACTGCAAGTTATAGAAATCAATATTTTACCAAGAAATTTAGTCAATACAGTACTGAGAATAGTGTAAAACCATGAAAGTAGATTTTCACTCAGGAGTAGGGACTGTTCATCTCATTCCACGGTCAAACATTACTCTGTGAGTTGCACTGAAATCGGGGAGCCCTTGCCCTCTTTCAGTGGTTTACAAAAAGCAGCTGTGTGTAAAACCTCATTAAAAAGTCTTGTTCAAAAAATAAGTACAAGCATTGACCTCGGTTTCTAGAAATGGACACAAGAAGGAATTATTTCTGTGTTTGGGTAAACAAGGACTTCGATCTGCAGCCTTTTCTTCTATTCCCAGCAGAAACCTGCACAGATCCTGTTTTCACAAAACCAGTGCTTTTGAGTCTTAGCAACACCAATGTCCTGATTCTCAAGAATGATCAACACTGTTAATCCCTTAGGCTGGGATTTTTGAAAGAATCTCAAAAGAAAAACCTCAGTGAAAGCAATGAGCACTCCTGGCACCCTGACCACCCCTGTCTGTGGGCCCCAGACCTGGCACCCAGCAGCACAGAAGCCCAAGACTGGAGCTGAGTCCCCAGTGTAGATGATACCTTTGCCCTCTTCTGGGAACACTCACTTAAAACATCACATTAAGGTATAGGTTGAAACAAATCACAAGTGTGTTTAATAACGTATAAAACAGCTTAGTAAAATTGTCATGAAAATTTAAAAGCTTGGGCAAAAACCCTACACCTCTGCCATTTATACTGATGACAATGATAATGAAAAAAATAATGATGTTTTAACTCACCCATCAAAAAAATTTATTCACCCTGAGAGAGTAGAAATGTGCAAAGCTGGTGGAAAGATATACTTACCTTGAATTTATAAACTGCTCCTCAGATAAAGAAATACAGGACGAGGAGTCGCCTCATTTACATTCATTCAGTCACCCTTGGCCATTTTTTCAGCCAAGTGGATGCAAATCCTTTGAAGCCATTAGAGCTTGTAAGAGAGAAGCCCGAAACCCGAGCCCAGTTCCACTGTCCATACACCAAGGCAAGGGTGTTGCCCTATGCCAGAGATCACACAGCATTGCTGGGCACCACCACAGCAGCCTCCACTCACCGCCTGCAGCCCAGCAGATGCTCCAAGTGTGAGGAAAGCAGTCAGGGCCAGGAGGAGAGAAGTATTTCCTTGTGGGAGTGGTATGGGCTGCCTTTCCTAACACGGCTTAATGGTCTTTCTGCTTAATATAAGATGAACAGTTTTTTCTTACTTCAGTAGCTACATGGCAGATGAAATAACAGAAATTGTAATTATTAATCTGAAAAGGCAGTAACAATGTGTTTGTTTCTTGGTGGTTGATGTCCAGAGAAGCTCCACATCCTGAACTAGAGCTTTACCATCAATTGGGTCTAAAAAGAAAACAGGGGGAAAAAAAAGAAAAACAAAAAAAAAAAAAAAAGAGATTATTTACTCTTGAAACTACACACTGAAAGACCCTGAAGGAACAAAAGGCAGCAGGGGAATCAAACAATAGTGGTTGTGGCAGGGAGATCATACAATTTCACAAGGTAGGTGTTTCTATTTTGGAATAGTTTGATATCAAAGGGCAGGTCCAAGCTGCTCAAGCTGCCTGGACATGGCAGAGCAGAAGTGATACTTGAGCAGGCCATAAAGAAGAAAGCTTGTCTGAAGAGGGCACTTCTCTTTTATAGGGCCAAGCACAAGGCATTTGCAATCAAAGCACACACATGGGCATTCAGCCTTAGATTTACTGAAGACAGTGGTGTAACAAGAGAAAAGGGAGAGAGGACACACTGAGCTGTGTGTGGCTTTGTTTTTTGGACAGGCACAGCTTAAGGAAATGGAGGTATGAGTAAGAACTTTCAGGAAGGTTGCTGTGCTACAAGACATATTCCTCTGAATGTTTGTGCCTGCTCCTCCCAGGCTGTAGATAAAGGAAAATAAAACACTTCTTATATGACCTTGCCTGGCAATAATTCCCTGACCTCACCTGGGTACTGTAAGTGCTTCAGTGTAAGCAGATACACATTTAGCCACATCAGGTCTAAATTCCAGCTTTTCATTCCTGTGGAAAACGGTGCGGTGAATGTAGGCAATTTGCCACTGCAAAGAATGAGAATCCCACCAGCAAATTGCTCCTCGCAGTGCCCAGCAGCAGACCTTGTAAATGACTATGATTGAATCTATTCTAAATTAATTTGGAAGCGTGTGGGATTTTAAGACAGAAGAACTGATCACTGCACAGTTAATTGGGGCTGCCCTCCTAGCCCCGTGCCCCTCCAGCCCAGCTCAGCAGCTGTCCCAGCAAAGGGAGAGGGGACATCCAGGAGGCAAACTAAAAGCCCTGGCAAGAACGTAAATGAAATAAAACAGCCAAATTCTTTCCTCCACTGACTTTGTTGGGGTTAGGCCTGCAGAGAGCTTGAACCAAGTGCCAAACATGCACAAACACAATTTCCACGATGCCCATCTCTGAATGCTCCCACTCTGGGATCCCTGGGAGGCAGCTCAGCTCTGCACTGTGCAATAACTGGCAAAACCTATCTGCTGTTACCTCTGCCTGCAGTTCTCCCAACAACAGGGCTTCGGGGTCCATTTACCCCACCAGAAATGAGGACTGAAGGGGGCTAACACGGCCTGCTCAGCATCCTCCTCTCCCGCAGATGTGCTCGGCTCCTCCTGCCCACTCACACAGCACCAAGCTGGGAGAGAGGCCCCTAATCACAAATAATTACTGCAAATCCCAAAGAAGTGCCACTCCACAGATGCAGTGGGGCTGAGGGGTGCCCAGCAGGGAAAGCATCAGGCACTGGGGGGTTTGGCTGCCAAAGGGAGAGGTGCACACACGGTCCCCACACTGCTGGGACGGGGCTCTGCGCTGCCCTGGAGGGGCCACGCTGCTTTGTGTGCCCTGAGCTTCTCCATAAGGCTCCCGGTAACGACCCACCCAGCGGAGCCTTTAAAACAAATTATGGATGATAAAGCAGGGATCCAAGGTAAATTTCCAGAGCTGATGAGTGAGAAAGAGCTCACATCTTTATAGGCCGGCTGAGCACATTTAGGGGAGAGCCACTGGGGTGTAATAAGCGTGATTCCACATTATGTCACTTTTAAGAGGAAAACTTCATAATCCTTGGCAACTTCTGCATCCTAAAAAGCAGGGTTTGAAAAGCTACCACACACTGAAACAGGTTATATCTCCAGGAGGCCATTACTGCTCAGGTAACTCATCTCTGGGGTGACTTCATGTGATGTGATGGGGTCTGGGGAGTGGGAGGAGGATGAGATGGGGCTGGACTGAGCTGGGCCAGCTGAGCAGCACCCCAGGGCTGCCACTGCCACCCTGGGCTCCCTGGCTTGGAAGGCACCATAAATGCAGTCCCAATATGAGCCATGCTTGCTTACAGGGACTAAGATCAATCAAATATTCCAGAATTCTTAATTTTTAGGCAGCAACTCATCCTACACTAATTAGTGCAAATGGGAGGGTGGGGAGAGGGTGGGGAAACCAGAGTTTAAACACTACATTGACAGATGAATTTTATAGGATTTAATGATTCATTCTGAGGCACAATCATCTTTTCAAATACTATTACCAGCTACTCTTCAAGGACTGCGCGTTTTCAGGGCAGTTCATCACAGGGCAGATTCAAACACTATTGGAGATATTGCAAAGACTTAAATGCCTTTGATGTGGGACATAGCTGACATGTTAAGAAATAAATCTAATTAAATTTTCTGTTACATGGATACGTATATGTGAATGCAGGTACATGAAATGTTCTTTGAGGTGGACGTGATGTGGGTTCAAACACAGCTGTCTAATGTGATTCTTGATGAGCCATTGGTTAAGTTTCTGCTTACATTTCCAAATAACCCTTCATGCTCTTGGCTACCTTGCCCACTGTGTGAGATGTTTCAGCAGCTATTGTGGCAGAGTGTGCTGAACAGCCATCTTTTGCACACTGTTGTATTTCATAGAGACTTTTCAGACATTAATTCAGCTAAACCCCTTGAATTATTTTGGAAGATTTTAACCCTATTAGAGAAATCTGCCAATTTCTTACCCATGCTTCACATGAGGTTCTTGTAGGCACTACCAAAACACTCTTTAAGGCACAAAATCCAGAATGCTTAGAAAATAACTGCCCTGTAAAATCTGTTGGACAAACAGAGATTTCAGTGCAGGAATCAGATCTTTTTCAGACCAGCTATCATCTTACTTTCTCTGCCTTGCCAGTACTTTGTAGGTGTTTTGCATGCAATGCAAAAAAGGCCATGATCAAGTGTGTTTATACAAATTACTGCACAGGTGATGGTTTAACCTTTGGGTATCTCAAACACTCTACTAGAACTATACATCAGAGTCCTTCAAAACCCAGAATGATAATATAGCCAGCACTTTAAGTGACACAAAGTTCATCTCTTTCATTTCCCTCTTTATTAATGGGCATTCTTAGACGGGATCAGACCCCAAATCCACTTAGCCCAGCTTGCTGCCTCCAAGAATACCAAGAAAGAGGTGAACAGAAGAGAAAGCGAGAGCTGGAGGTCATGGGTATAATACATTGTCACATAACTCTCCTCATAATTTCCAATAAAGATACAAAGGCTCGAGCCAGCTCTAAGGAAAGCTGCTATTCCACACCGTCACACCACAAAACGAGCATCCTCCCAAGGTGGAAACACCACACCCAGAGCCTGCCTTGTTTTCCATGAGGCAGCCGGGCCCAAAACAACCTTTGGCAAATGCAACGTAACGCACGTAGGCTGGTCTTCCCTCCAATTTCATCTGCAGTGATAATTAATGAATCTGACAAGCACCAGACGCTCTCTCTTTGCATCGTCTTTGAATGATTTGCCACACAGAGGGCACATCACTGCCTGAACACCTCGCCTACCACTGTGGCGAATATTTATACAGATTTGTCACCATGAGCTAGCATGATGTTGCAGTAATCATTAATCTGCTATCTAGTGTTTAATTGCTCTTATCTGCTGCTGCAGAGAAAAGGAGCAGTTCATTAGGCAGAAGCAGTTCACTGGTAACATCTCTCCTCTCACTCTTGCCCGGAGCCGGAGGGTGTCGAGCCCCACTGCCTCCCTTCTGTGGCTGTAGGGATCCATGGTCTGTGCATCCCTTGTGCTGGGAATTTGCTGGTTCTGGGGGCGTCTGTGTGGGCTGTGCTGGCAGGGCTGCCTCGTGCTGAGGCGTTGCCACTGTGGTGGCAGCAGGGCGCAGGATTCGGGCAAGAGAAATATTGACCACAGCCCTCCCCAGCACTGTGCCCAAGCATCTGGCTTAGCCAAGCTTTGTCTTTGTCCCAGCCTGCCCAGCCACATCCCACCCTCCCTTCTTCCCCCTGAATCCCTTGGCCCTGCAGCCCTCTTTGCTCCGGGACACCTCCTGGATGTTTTCCCCCACAGCCCCCCAGTGCATCCCCCTGACACACGTGTCCCCCCAAGGCCTGGCGTGTGGCAAAAAACAAAACCTGAGGGGCTGGTTGAGGCAACTGGCTGCCAGCTCCCGTTCTGCATGCTAGGAATGTGAAGTATGTGCCTGCCAAAAATAACACTACTATATACACAGATACAACTTAGCCATCAGACAGGAAAAACCCAGCAGCTTCCCAGTGAGAGATGCAGATATGGCTCTTCTGGAACAGAAGGAGCAGAGAAATGTAGTATCTACATAACTGAGTTTTTTCTCTGCTGTGTACTCCAAATGACACCTTTTCCTCAAAGGCCCTTAGGCACAAAGAATCTGGGTGGCTGGGATGTATAAAATGTTTACTTTTGGGGTAATAATATGTCCTTCAAATGAGAAGGGTCTATGGCTGCAAGCTTTGAAGAAGCAATCAGTGCCCTTTTTAAAGCCCAAATAGGTATTTTATGATGCAAAGGATAAATCTGTCAGTAAAGATACTTATAAGTCAAGTAAATACAGCTGTTCTCTTATATGAAGAGCTAGACATTTCTATTGGGGGTAGAATTCCTTTTTTTTTTTTTTTTTTTAAAGAAGGTATTATTTTGAAATTCAAGGTCCCAAATAGGACTTTTGCATTACATTATTATGGACGAGAAATAAAAAACTCCCAAAACTCATCTTAGATGGACTGAACTCTGTTGCTTCAAGTGGAGTGATGTACAGAAAGCCACAGAAAACCTTCCTGTTCAATACCAGAGTGCAAGATCAGCTATAAAACTGCAGGATCAAAGGTCTGTCTAGCTCAGCAGCCTGCCGCTGGCACAGGCTGATATGTGATGCAGAAGGCAGGCTGCAAGGGCAGGATGGTCCTGAGCAGCCTCCGTCCTCTGCTATCCCCCTTCTAGACAGTGCTCCTAAGCTCCACTCCCAGTGTTTCAGCATTTCCCGAGCCAGCAATTGCCTTCAGACCACAATAGTTCCTATGCAGTAATACTTGTACTCTTTATGCATGCGTTTAAATTCCATTTGAACCTGTACACAAATGGCAGCTGCAGGGAACTAGTCCCAGAGTTTAGTTCCAGAGTGTGTTCCACTTAATTAGAAGTGAAGAAGAAATCTGAGATGCAGTTTCTCCTCTAACCTCTACCATGCTTTGTGCTCACAATCGTAGGGTCCAACACAAACCACTACTCCTTTAGCTGGGCCTGGAGTCCAGCTGGGCTCTCCCAAGAGACTGGGAGAACAGAGTGCTGGGCTGCCAACTGCCTACCCAAGTGCTCTTTCATCCCCTCCTTGGCAGGACAGGGGAGAAAATAAGATGGAAAACCTTGTGGGTTGAGAAAAAGAAAGGAGATCTCTTACCAATTACTGTCATGGGCAAAACAGATTTGACATGGAAAATGGAAGTAATTTATTACCAGTCAAAATAGAGTTGGATAGTGAGAACCAAAGACATAAATCCTTCTTCCCAGTCTCAGCCTCACTCATCCAGAAGTGCCCAGAAGGTGAGGCTGGTGAAACCCAGAGCATTTGCTAATGCCCTGAGACAAGCAGCTGAAGGAGCAGAGTGAGGATTGGTTCTCCCGTGTTGTGCATAATCTACTTAATCTCTGAACATGTCCGATGTTTAATGACCTCCTGCCCTCCTCTCACTGCACTCTCCCCCAGAGCCGCCTTCGCCGCCGCTTCCAGCGTCAACACCAGCCCTTCGATTGCTGCCAGGAGGCTTTCTCAGAAAAGGCCACTTTCTCTGGCACAGCACAGAGGGGATTTACGTTGGATTGCAAAGGAATGATAAAGTGTAGCATTATAATTACAGAAACAGGCTTACCCTGTTGGTTTTCCCCTCAAACAGCAGAGCCAGGGGAGCGGTGCTGTGCTGAGGGGCTGCAGCGGTGGCAGCGCTGCTGGCGGGTTGGATGAGGTTTGGGCTCTCCATGCAGGGATTGCTGTGCCCCATCCCCTCCCAATCAGCTACCTCTGTCCCCCCTTGCTCCCTGCATGGGCAGGAGGAGAATCAGGGCTGGGTGCGGTGCTTCACTTGTAGAGGATGTTCTCAGGAATATGGTTTTTGCACGAGTTTATTCAGGATTAGTCTGCCTGTAATTGAATGTGCTTCAGTGCTGCAGGGTTTGTACCTCCGGAACAACTCTGGAATAATCAAATGACAAGAGAGAGGAAACAAAAGAAGCTGTGGAGTTAAGTGAGCTTTGCACGTGTGCTGCCCCTACACTGGTTTTGCAGCCCCAGTGCTCCCTGAGCCGGATCCGCAGCCGGCCAGCCCAGCCTGCGGCAGCAGGGAGGACACACTCAGCCCTCGCTGGAGACTGGTGCTCCCGGGCACTCTGATGAGCTGACACTTCAATAGGAAAAGACAACTCACTTCCATCAGGAAACAATTCAGCTCATGTGGTTCTGAATTGTGTCCGAAACAAAGAAACCCCATCACAAAGCAGCTTTAAGCACAACGAGCAGCAGAGGAGCTGGAGAAATAATGAAACTCTGACTGATCTACTGCAACTCTTTGGGGCATGCTCTGTTAGAGAGAAGCCCAGGTAATAAATTATCATAATTTTAAAATTGAGGTATCTTATAAATATTTACTGGTTACAGTTCTTGCCAGCAAACAAATAGTAGTTAAAATCTCCAATTTCATCTTCTCCATTCGCTCAGTGGCCTTTCAATTCAACAAATTCCTGCTGGTTTGTACCTCCTGCCTGTAGCTTCCACCCAAAGATAATCATTTTTGAAGAGTTTCAGAGAAATCAGGATAGCAGCTTTTGAGTTATGTGAGGGAAGGGAAAAAAATATGCTTTCCCCATATGTTGTGATGGAAATGTTGCATTTGCATAAGTCAAAACCAGCTGTAGCTATAAAATTTTTGACTTAGCTTGATTTATTGCCCTTCTTGAGGAAGGGAAAACAAAAGATGTCTCAGGAACGATCCGTTCAGTGGATTTTGAGCTAGGATATGAATGGCTACATCTGCCATATGGGCAACTGCAGTATTTTCTAGTGGGGTTTTCTCAAACCTCTTGAACAAGAATGTTTTAGCTTGTATGGCATACAGAGATCCAGGAGTCCTAGCTGAGGATGACAGCATTAAAGGATGCCTAGCATTGGTTTGCTCTTAGAAATAATATTATTGTTTACAATTGTTTATTCTTCTGTAGTGTTTAAATGCCCCACAGTCATTTGGTTTCAGAGGGACCCCTGCCAGGGTCAGATGCCACTGAAATGGACTCAAAATACCAGCATAACCCCTTGCACATCCTGCCCCAAAGACCTCGAGCTGTTAAAAGCAGAGATGTGGAAGAACACACCAAAAAATACAGGGAACACAGACATATACAGGGAACAGAGACAAATACAGGGAACGCAGGCACCTGAATGACACCATTTCCTGTATGAACACAGGAATTGTTTCATAATTTCTCTGAAAGGAGTATACTTTGCTCTCAGATTTTCTTTGCAGTTGGTCTTGTTTAGTTCCCTCTACCCTTCTTGTCTCCCATTTTTCATCTGAGATGCAATAAGATAGACTGCCTTGAAACTGGTGTTCCTTTCCCCTCCCCATGCACTATCAGAGGAGTCACCCTGCACGTAAGAGATTCTATCTTGCTCCTCTCTCCCTGGCATTGCAGTGAGATAGGAAATAAAACTTTACTGCACAGCAGTTCACGTTTGCTCTCCGTGAAACTGGAGACAAAAATTTTCATGCATTTTGGTGAGGTGAGCAAGTCACACAGAAATATCTGAGTCATTTCACTCGTCTCTGCAGAGTGGTTTGAGTTCCACAGGGACACTGGTTCATTAGTGCAACATATGCAGTTGTTTACCTGTGCACCAAAAAGTTTGGCTGATGTTTTGCAGCTATACCACTTGGTCTACAGGAAGATATCATCACTACCTACACACCCTGTCCTACCTATGTCCTTAAGATCATTGGGGCTGCAGCAAGATACCAGTTGCTTATCAGCAGGAGTCAAAGGTTGACACTGGGACAATGCTGAAAGCAGGGGTTGAAGAATAAGGTCATTTTCAGCAGGAAGATTATAGAATGACAATTGCATCTTACTTGGGCAGTTTCAAAGAGGGAAGCAGCTCATCACATAGTTGTTAAAGACAATATGAGGTTAACGCTGAACTGAATGAAACCATCCTGAGCTACTGTGGCTGAAATGAGGTGCACTTGTCCTTGTGGTGTGTCAGGCTTTGACAGCCCTTGTCACCTTCTTGCCTCAAAGGCTTCTTCTGCAAATAAAATCTTGCTGAGGTTTGAAAAGCAGTTGGGGTCTGCATGAGAACATTTGGCTGCCCTCACTGCAGTGCTCAGGGTACACAAGGCACACACGATTGGCCCTGGGACTGCAGCTAGAGCAACTCTATCTATTTGGCTTTCTGTTCCCCACCCCATGCTCTGCAGGTTTTGCTTTTGCTGGCAAAAGTTGTTTTCTCAGTGTCAAAAAATGAGCCAAAGTCTACAGTGTAAAATGATTTTTTTCACCTCTCTCACCTTTCCGTGGCAATTGGCAGGATTTGCAGGTTTCACATTACGTGTCAAGCTGCTTCCAGAGGCTCCAAACTCCCAGACTCTTAAAAATCAATGAGCTAGACACAGTGAAAGCTCAGGAATTTCTTGCTTCATCACGTACCACACAGCATATAATGGTTTTTAAAAGAAGTAAAACAATACATGTATACACAAACCTACCCAGAATTACAGCTTCTCTATATTTTGGAGGGCTGAAGTTTTGGGGAACTTGACAGTGTGTCTGCCTGCATTAAGTCCAGATCTCATCAACACAGAGCTTACCAGGTAGGAGCTGTATATAGAGAAGAAGTAGCAAACATACCCCTAATCTTGTAGCTTTCCCTCACATTTCAGATCTGTGGCTTGCGTGGAAATGAGAGGATCTGACAGGAATAAGTGTGATACCAGCATTAAGGTTGCTTTGTCAGTGTAGAAGACCCACTTGTCCTGGAGAAGTGTCCTGGGAAGGATCATGGTAGCAATGGTGCCAGTGGGAACACATTGGAAGGAAAGGAAACGAAAACCCAAATTAAAAAACAAACAATAAGCTGTGAAGTAGAGTGGAGTCTACTCAGCTCAAAATAATCTTAGGGTGACTCAAAACCTGAATTTCATAGAGGAAAGAAGTAAATGAGCTCCACTCAAATGCTTAATTGGCAGCAGTGAGCTTCATGGAGCTTCCCAGATCTCAAGGGAGTTGGGGTGGAGGGAGGACAGGGAGGTCCTCCCCTGCCTGCAGGCCACTCCAACTCTGTACCCCACTGAGGAAGGAACTGGGGGGTTCCTACCTGTCTTTGTCTTCAGATACACTGGGAAGGGACAGCAAATTAAGTGTGCTAGTGACTTGAAAACAAACCCTAATGGCAGGCAGGAAAATGCTTACCCATTTGCCTAGGAAAGAAAATCTGAGCAACCTATTTACCTACTTCAACAAAGTCTGTTTTCCTCTTGGTGGAGCAATGAATCACTGTTTATTTACATATGGGAAGTAGCACCTTACAGTAAATGGACGGAAATGGGGACTAATTTGGAAGTGTCATTTTGTGAAGGGCACCGGTAACGTTTGTGAAATGTTCTAGTTTTTGACCATCTGGCAATGTTGAGGGCTAAGCTAATGTATAAACCTTGAGAGACCCCATTTGTAGCAGGAACTGCTTTAGACTTCAAATTTTAATGGAGTGAGATCTCAAATCAATGCCACCCTAATAACGCAGAATGGATTTGGGCCAGGACACAGTGCTGTTTATACTGGCTTTCTCTGAAAGGCCAGAATTACAAATACAGAGACTAAATCTTTCTCTTCTAAATTGAAAAAGATCTGTTAATAATGATTGGGAGCCAAGAGAAAAATCTAGACCTCTCTAGAGACAAAGGAACAGGCAAATGCAACTGGGAGGTCATTAGCTTAAGCTTTGCAATTGCTGTCCAAAGGGGCTCTCTTTCAAAACTGTCAGGAAATCCTTTCAGCTATTCAGAAAGTGTCTGCTCGGATATTGCAAATGTTGTAGCCATACCAAAAGAAAGGACACGGGGAGGAAGACATGAAATTTAACAGTGAATCCAAATCCAATGATTTAGCACATCAGGAATAATTTGAGGAGCCAGCCTGCCCAGCGAGTGGTTGCCATGGCGTGAGAGATGAGACCGGAGCTGAATCGCCTGTGCTGGGGCAAGTCTGGGCACTTTGCCTGCCTCAGTTTCTCTGCTGCAAAGAAGGAACAATGACAGTGACCTTGTGAAGTCTTTCCCTTGACTCCAGCACACACCACAGATGGAAAGTGCTTGCAGAGGGAAAGCGCCGCTATTTCGGGCAGAGGGAGGTGAGGCACTGAGCGGCTGAGTGACTTATCTGCAGGCACACAGCGAGGCAGCGGCAGCTCCAGGAATAGCACATGGGTCTCTCGGCTCAACACGAACAGATAATGCTTAATAAAGAATTTAAAACTGCAATTAAGGGCGGACTTCTACCAACTTTACATTAAATGAGGAATCCCCATGCGTCCTCGGGAAGTAAATACAGCTCAGAGTGAATTAGGGATGCAGACCTGGGACCCAGAGGATGGCTTTGGATGAACAGTGTCACTTAGAGGGTTTTAGCAAGCGAAAACCAAAGTCAGTGCTGAGGATTAAGATTTGAAAGCAAGTGCTGACATACTGAGGTCCTTGGAAATTTTGTCTGTGAGGAAATCTACTGTATAATTAAATTTGCAGTTTCCTTAGTGGGACCATCATTTCCTTCCATGAACAAAAAGATAAATTTCTTAGATATTCTGTCATGGAGTCTTCTAATGTAACGAGGCTTGACAGACTGAATAAGTAACTCCGCAGCTTTTAAGAATAATCTTTTTGATAGCAGCGATTCCCTGAGATGATAACCTTCCTAAAGACAACTAAGGAGTCTACCAATGAGCTGAGAAGCGTGGTTTCGCCAGCCACAGAGGAATTGCAGTCATGACCTTGTCCAGGCTCTCTGACAGGATTTTGGCAACGACTGCAGGAATTGGAGGCTCAGGAGGAAACGCAAACTTCCTGGTCAAAATGCCAGTTGATAAGTAATTCAGCGGGAGTCCCCGGGCTGTGCTGGAGGGGGTGGGGATGCCAGCAGCACATTCAGATGAGATGAGAGCAGTGGTATTGTCAGAAAAGTGTCCCACACCTGAGGCAGCCTGAGAAGAAGAGGTTGTTCAGAAAGACCTCCTCTGACATATGGCTGTGACAAAATACCTGTAAATCATTCTATTCTTTCTGTGGTGCAAGTTAGCCAACAACTCTTAAAAATTAACCTACTTGGAGGTTAGAAGATATCAAAGAAGATATCTATATTTCCTTCCTCTGCTACCTCCCATTTGTAGCTGCCATTTATATGGATGGGGGTACTGCCCTCCAAGCACCAGAACAGTGGTTGCTGTCTTATGTTTGGGGAAACCTCAGTGAAGTTTTTATTTTAATTCTAATTTATTCAGCCTTATGTCTTTGAGCAAGAAGGTTTAGCAGTCCAGGTTTCTCTTTTACAGGATTTAACTACAACCAAATTCTAACCTGCTTGTGCTCTCCACCAAGCTAATCACAAATATGAGTCAACAACAGGATACAAATTCTTTATCAAGGAGCATATAGTTGTGGGGTTCTGAAAATACAGGGCATGGGGCTCCCACAATGGCCTTTTATCTCAAGAGCAATTCATGGTTACAGAGTGAAACCAAACTGTCTGTTCTGCATCTCCTCTGCCTGACTCACTTCAAGGTCACACCAAGAGGCAAAGCAAAGGGATGATATACCCACGTTCCTCCACATCTAAAACATCTGGTGGGAGGTACTTTTCTGCAAGCAAAAACTAGAAGTATCTCTAAAGAAATAATCTATTAAAAAAGAGTCCATTTATGCCAGATATTAACCCAGATCATGTCCAGATCCACACGTCCTTTAGTTATGTTAGAGGACCCTCCTACTCTGAATTGACTTTTGTGTCCAGAGAGGCAGCTAGTGCACTTTGGGCCTTTTAAATGTGTCTTTGGCAGAAAATGACCATTCAGAGCACTGGAAGAATGTCAAGATTTCTCAATTTTGAATGTCTTCTCCGCTGTAACTGGAAATCATACTGCTGCCTGCATTTCAGCCCTTCTAGAAAGGAGGGGTGCTCTGCTCACTATAGACACTCTTTTGGGGTGCAACTAAGCTCTGGTATTTAATCTTCCTCCTACTGATGTTTGCATTTACAGTTTAGGGCAGGAATGAGTATTTTTTTTTTCTATTGCATTTCTCTTAGCCTGCCTATCCTAGGGTGAAGAAGACAGAGTTTTCTGCATCGTAATTGCTTTCCCCTTTAGAGCAAAATCAACCCTAAAATGCCCTGCGCTGAACAATTGACTACAGCCTGGTCCGTGCAACCCTGCACCAAAATGCTCCCTACTGCAGCCAGGACAGACTTTCTGGAGGGCTGATACCCAGCTCCTCAGCAGGCACCTCGGCCTCTGGATCCAGCTGACATCAAAAGGACTCCAGTCTCAGATGCATTTTAAAAGCTGGGTCTGAAGTCTTATGGAGCTGCCTGTGTAAAGCAGTGGGATATTGAGAAAATGTGTCATCCTCTTGTGGAATGAGGCTGGCTTGACTATCTGTCTGGTTTTTTAAACATCTGAATGGGTGCTGCATGTATGACAAACCCTCCCAAAGCAGCTTTTCCCCTATTGACATCTGTTTAGTACCTTGTATGAAATAAACCATAATTTTTTTCTGTTAATCGATTCATGCAACAAGTTTTTGTTAAAATGGAATTCCTTGAGGGAAATGAATGAAGTTACCTACACGAGATACATGGCTGAATCCCAGGAGAAAATACTTTGTTACATCTGAATAGCCTTTTCTGACAGTCTGCAGTGGTGCATTCTCTTGGCAGAGGTCCCTCCATAAATCACCAACTAGAGAGTGTAAAAAGATGAGTGTTTGGTATGTTACCATGAGATTCCTTGGCAAATCTACATGTGAGAGCTGCTTCCTGTGCCTTGGCAGCTACCTAGTGATAAAGAATGAAAGACAGGTTTACAACAAGGGCCCTCGGGGACTTCAGGGGGACAAATGGTCCTCTGATCACCATGAAGCTACTTAGGGATAAGGAAAAAAATTGTCAGCAAATTTCTGCAAGCCAGAAATACATTCCAAGAAATTCTGAAACATTGCTGTAACCTCATCCTGCCAGAGTGTGAAGGATTCAGATTGAAGCCTGAATGCCCCAAAATATGTAAGGGTGAATTTGAACCGAAAATAACTTCAGGACTGTGGAAAGGGGCACACAACATATAAAAAGGAAACTGTATGATCCTTCCTGCTGTTTGCCCATAGATGGAGAGCAGAAAATATGGTCATCAAAGAGAAAGGAAAACATTTCTGACATCTACCAGCAAACATGTGGTCACTGACTGCGAGAAAAGCTTTTCTGTAGTTGCTGCCTTCCTGTGCCTCAGCCAGAGGCAGAAGAGTGAAGGAGAAGGGTTAGAAGGACCATTCAAACAGTCCAAAGGGCTTGTTTTGCCCTCGGGAGGAGCCCAATCCCAGTATGTGACCTTCACCCACAATCCTCTCACGCTGGAGGATGGCAGTAACACGGTTTGGAGTCAGCACTGCCACTCCCATTGAGGAATTCCATCCTGGTTAGGAGTGAATAATCTGCTGTTATTGTACCACAAAGTAAGTGTGCACCAGGGCACACCAGATGCTAATGGTGCTCTTGCATGGGAATATATGGGAGCATAACAGCCCCTCTCTGGCTCCACCAGCAGTTGGCTGCCCATATGGTGGTGGCACACACCCACACTGATGGATGCTCAGCAGATGCTCTTCAAGAGCTAAATAATGCAAAGAGAGGTTGGTGTGAACAATATACAGCCCTCACAGCCAACAGATGCAGTAAACTGGAGGGGGAAGGGGGTGCAGTTTAAAAAAACCAGGCCAGTCAACCTTCCAGCATGTTACAATAGTAGTTCTGGGGGCTGCTGAAGAGAGAGTTTTGCTTTTTTAACAAGGTTCAGCACCTTCATGAAAAATATTTATTTTGGAGAAATTTCTGATTTAATCAAATGATTTCTTGGCCTTCAGAAATCCATGTTTGTCTACGTCTACCTGGGATTGTCCTCAAGACACCCATGCCTGTGTGTGCTTAAGCATTCATAAAGTGGTTATAGTCTCCTCTGGAAACTTTGGGTCCCTCAAGACCAGGAACCTCCACCCGAGTGAATGTAATTTCTCAGTTCATCTGCAGTGCTCAGATGGTTACATGCAACTATCAGAATGTGGATCTTCCTAGGATAAAGCTAGACTTATTTTTGTTGTCATGGTTAAAGAAAGATAACCTCTCTGCTCATATCAATATTTTAGAGCATCTTCAGTGGCTGAAATTAGGTCAGGCACAGCAAAACTGCTGGTAGTTGAGGTGAAAAAAAAAGATCAATAAGGTTACCTGATACAGAGACAGCACAGCCAGCAGCAATCACAATATTAGCACAATATGCATCAAAATCCACTTATATGTGGGAGTCACAAGAAATGGAAACAAATACTAAAACCCACACAGAAGACATAAGCTATGATTCATGGGATGAGACAGGAATGCAATTTTCAGAAGAAACACCACTGAAAACAAAACAATCTAAAGGAAAATGCATTAGGTATCAGCCCATTTGAAAGAAAAAGGTATCAGAGCTGCCAACATTGCCCTGTACCTCCTCCGTTTTGATACTGCAAGCAGCTGCAGGGAAATAAAAGTTAGAACTTAATATCCAAGGTCATTAGTGTTCTCAAGAACGGATTATCCCTGAAAACACGTTAAAGAACAAAATTGTTTTAAATATAAAATTGGAGTAAGCCAAAATTAGCCCATAAACTTAAAATGAAAAAAAAAAAAAATAAAAATCTTCTATGCATTGCTAACACTTGTTAAAAAGAGCAAAAACTGCAAGGGGTTTAATGCTTAATGTGAATTAACTCAGCCATGTGTATTACACAGCCGAAGACACAGAAATGGCCATCTAAATTGATTCTGGAACTGGTAGGCCTGCAGCAGATTTGCAAATGATAATGCATATATTAATAGAGACTTCCACTAATTTCACTAATGACCAATTTTAACGAGAAATTTGGATTTGTAGATGAACAGAAACATTCCCATTCCATCATTTGTACACGTGCAAAGAATTCCACATCCCAGGCCAGAGGCTGAGCCAGCCACAACACAGACCTGTCCCTCCAAAGCCCCGTCCAGGGCAGCACAAAGGGTTGCCCACTGCCCTCATAGAGCTGGTCCTCCTCAAGCCCTTTCAAGATTTCTCTTTTCCAAAACAATGCTTGGCTCCAGAAAATGCATCCCTATCAGATTTTAGGACTAGGAGACTAAAAATGTGGGCTTGTGGAGCTGCTGAGGAAGGAGCCACGCTCTGAGCTGGCTGACAACCCAAATTCAGGCTGCCCAAAGCCCTGCAGGGAGCACCTCCTGAGCTGCCCCCACTGTGGGAGCTGAGCAGTGTCCTGTTCCCTGCACTGCTGGGACACTGCTGGACTGTCTGTGCCCTGGGGGAAAGAACCTCTGAGTCCTGCCTGCTTTATTAAGGTGGCAGAGGGAGGGATCAGCTGTGCCAGGACAAAGCCGCTCAGGCACCGCCCCAGCCCCTGACTCCATCAGCTGAGCTTCATCCCTTTTGCATTCTGGTGGCTGAGGACATGCAGACCTTTGAGAACCCACCTGAGCAGGGTCCAGAGGAAAGCCATCAGAAATACCCTGAGGACTTCTCAAAAGTGCAGCCTGGTGTGCTGGAACACACTGATGCTGCAGGCAGTCCCCTGATTCCTACAGGGTACTGTTAAAAAACCCCAAACCACTTCCATTGTCCAAGCCTGGCTTTGCTGGATGCCACACTGCCAGGAAAATATCCTGGCTGATATCCTTTCCTACCATTTCAGTCTGGTCTTCCACCACCTGGTTCTTCCCCCTTCCACCACAGTCTGGTTCTGTGGGCCCCCATCTGAGTGAAGGGAAAAATTATTTCAACTGCAACAGCAACTTCAAGAGCTTAAAGGTTTGGTTTTTTTCCCTAAATTAAATTTATCTTGCAACTAAAACAGCTTAACAGTCAACACATGTAGAGACTCATTATCTCTCTGTCTGGCTCCACAAGGCTCTGGAAGTTCCTTGAACTCATTCGAAACCTCTTCCACTTTCAAGTGCCATCAAACATCCAGTAACAGTGACATGAATATCCAGACACAGTCTGGGTCTGATATTTGTGGCCACCAAATTGTTACTTCCTTTCCCTCCCCATCCGCTGTATTGTATTTTTATGTGTTGATTTTTTTGGAGGTGTTTTTTGGTTCTTTTTATGTCTCTTCTTTCACATTTCCTTCTAATTAGGATGTCTTTATGTCCAGCATAATTTTGTACATGTCTGAATAATTGTGTCTTCCTGGCCATTCAATAAACCTGGCTTGAAAATGGCCAGTTTTCATTACATTAGTGTGACTTGTCAGGAATGCTGACAACTGCTGCAAGCTTTGAAAAAAACCCCAGCAGACAGATAGAATTTTATAATAATTCGGGTTGGAAGGGACAACAAGAGGTCATCTAATCTGACCTTCCACTCAAATCAGGGTCAACAAGCGTTCAGCATATTCATGCCTAAGGGGTGCCTTATCCTGTGTGCACTGAGGAAAGGTTCACATTTTGAATATCCTGGCAGCAGCTACAACATTGAGTCACTCCTCTTGTTTCGGAGGAAGTTCAGTACTTCTCTCTCCAGTGGGAAGCTTTCTCCTAACAATACTCTCTCCCCATGTGGGTCTCCCACCAACTTTAGAACCTAAACACGTAGCACAGCTTGAAATGACACGTGGTGAGTTTTTCTCCCTGTTCTTTACAGGTTCCTACTCAAGGAGCACCAAGCAGCACGTCCTCCTTCAGTAGATGAAAACTTAACCTAATCTGGAAGGTTAGATGTGAAGTGGAGGAAATCAGCTAGCAGTTCATAGTGTATCTGATACAAAATGACCTGTCGTTGCCTCTTCCCCACATTGTACCCATACAAAACTTATTTTTGCATCTTTTTTCTGCTTAGGCATCTGTCCATATTTCTTTTTTTTCACATCCAAGTCCACATCCAATTCCTCAAATCATTTAGCCACCAGCATTACCCTACAGATAGTCAAAGCTGTGTCTCTTACATTCCCATTTTGTTTGTATTTGCCACCGCCCCAGTGTTTAGTTTGTAAAACACCAGTAAAGCCAGCTACTCACCAGGCTTTCACGTAAACACAGATCATGGTGCAAGCTGTCAGCAAGGAACCACGTGGGAAAGACATTCTTTAGAGAAATGGTGGGGTCTCCCCTCTTCATTCTTCCCACATCCACCCCAGACATCAGTTCTGTAACAATGAAACATAATCCTATAAATCAGCAGAGAATTTAGGCTTGACAGCTGTGCCACGTTGTTTTATGTATTACCTTGAGACACATTCAGCTAATTCCAGTTTTATGAAAAAATAAAAAAAATTCTTTACAACCTTTATATATTGACGTAGTCACATACATACATCTTTTCTTTCTGCTATACTGTAGTCTTGTTTTCTGCCTTCCCAGTGAAATAGGTCAGTAACTAATTTTCTTTCAAGAGGTGAGGTGCTAAGTTTGTTGATTCCACACCCGCACATGACCCCAGCTTCACCCAAGTGGGACACTGCTGCTCCCACCACAGCTGGTGATGCCCTGGGAAAGTCTTGCACCTTGTTCTTAGTCACTGAATGTGAATTTAAATCAGAGCTGTACGGGACTGCACTACACTGAGTTGCTTCTTGAGGCTGCAAAGAATTGGGTTCCTTCTGTTTATCTGCACAATCTCAGATCAACACCATGGCAGAAATTTGATCACACAGTACTTCTCAAGGTACCAGTGCAAGTAATTTCTACAAAGATGAAAAATATTTCTAATAAACTGCTTGAAGAGTAAATATGGAAAATCAGAAGGGCTAACAAGCATACTCTAGGTGCAAGTTTACACATGAGAAAGTTCAAGCTGTACTGGCTCCTGTTGCTGCAAAGCCAAATAGAGATTTAGTTAAGGGTAACTCTTTTTGGGGTTAGCACCAGACTCAAAGGTAGGTAACATAAAAAAGCATTTGGGTAAAAGATACCACAGAGTCTGCACTCCAGTACAGTTAGAATGGTAAACTGTGAGTGATGGAAATGTACAGAAAAATAACTATAACAAATACTATGAATGAGATCAGAAGAGATGCTCTGTGCTGGAAGATCTGACAGCATTGGAGGGATGCCAAAACCCCCTCTAAAATAATCTATAACAGGAAACCAAGCAGGGTGCAGGTAGCCCTGGAGAGGGTCTATCAGACTGCTGTTCAATGAATTCTGCTGCACAGATGTTCCTTTGTAGTTCTCAAAAACCTTTAAGGCTCCTGGTCAGTAAAGAAGTTTGGAAAAGATTCAAACTTCAGCTCTGCAGTGTCAGCACATATTTCTATCTGTGCTAACTAAAGCACAGTGCTGGCAAAAAAAGTAATTCTGTAAGACAATGGCATGAAATTCTACTTTCATTCTCTCTGTGTGATCTCCAGATCAAGCACTTAATCCCCCTCCCTCCCCAAACCTTCCTCTAAGTGTCCCTTGCTGGTGCCAACAGGGATTACCCCCTTGTCTGGGAGCTGTTTATAGCAATGCTGGAGACCCAAAGGTTGATTCGTGTGAAACGAATGGAAACTTTCAAGTGAAAAATACTCTTCAGAAGGGTGAAGAGGGGACAAGGACCAAAGGATTACCAACAAGGAGTCCTTAGTTCTGGAAAGACCTTAAAACCCAGACTGGCCTTTCCAGCTGTCTGACTCAATGGGATGTAACATTTGCACCAAGGTCTGACTGCATGGCTTGGCTCATTTAAACCAGACTGAAAAGGAGAACTGAAACCTTGCTGCTCGCTTGCTCAGGGGAGGATGGTAATGTCTGTACAAAAAGTTAGTCTTGGTTTAAAAAACAAACAACCCTAAGCCCACAAATTGCAGGTACCACGGGGACAGAGCTATGTAATTAATATCACATCTTGTCACTAAGTGAGGAGAAACCATCAGGCCACAGATGATGCAAGTGCATCTTCACATGTTTCACACCAGCAAGAATTATTAAGAAAAGAGCCAGTCAGCAGTAATGCATCATTTGTAGCATGAAATCAGAAGTCCTGACCACCTACAAAATGGGATACTTTGGCTGAACCAAACTGAATTACAGGTAAAATTAAGGCACCCGAAAAGAAGCAGTGAATCTTCAAACATAGTCAGCAAAGACAAACTGAGAGAGGAAAAGCTCAGAGGGTTGCAAATAATGGCAATAAAAGTCCTCCAGTTTGGAGAAGCGAAGCGGGACCTCCCTCCTTTCCCACACAACTTCTTATTGAAATAGCTGTGCTTTGCAAGCCTTTCAAACAGACACAGCAACAGTCTCGAGGATGTTCTGTGGTCTTTTATAATCTCAATCTATTTTTCACTTTAGAGATGTCAAATCGTGTATACCAACATATAGTTACTTCACCATTTCTGTAGTCCATGAGTCAATCAATACGACATTTAATTACTATTTTTTGCTTATATTACAACTAGTTAACAGAAACTGTTTGGAAGAGGGAAAAAGCAGATCCAAAAATGCATAGAACACAGAGGTATTCAGCAGGCAGGAAGAGGGCAGGTATCTGAAGTCAGAGATTTATATTGGATCAATTATTCCCAGCTCCCTTGGACTATCTAAAAAGGCAGAGGAATACAGCCAAATAATGGACAAAGGTTTCTTAAAATTCAGAGTCTGTCTTGATTTGTGTCTTATTTAGAATTTCTATATCCCAGCACAATCCCCGTTGCGTTGCATGACTTCACAATTAGCAGCTTGCAAATGGAGATAAGTCCTCGCTCCGTCAGTGTTCACTTGTGCTGGTGTTGTGGGGAGAGTAAGACAGGATTTTATTTGAGGTTTTCACCCTGTGAAAATCCAAACTGTTGTGAAATAGCAAAGCAGAATTAAATGGCTCTAATTTCTGGACTCCCATCGCACAAAGCAAGTACTGAAGGCCAAGAGTTTACCATGGTTTGGAGAGCTGGGAATGCAGCAAACAGAATTTCCACTGTCTTCACAAGAAGCACTAGTCAAGTGGGGTTTAGAGTTAATTTGATTTCCACCCATTAAAATTATATGTTCCACACAGAAGAGTCATAAAACGCCTATAAAAGTGAGAGTACTTGCACACTGAATAACTTTGGCAGTGGGGTTGGCTCAGGGGTGAGAAGCAGCAGGCACAAGGGCAGCACAGACAGTCCTCCTGACCCGTGGCACCAGGGCTGCGGGGTGTGCAGGCTCCCCAAAATTCACCCTTGCTCTACTGTTTCACATTAGCTGAGCAAAGCAACACACAGAACAGGAGACAAAGAGTCACAAAACCCAAGGGTGCTTGCCCTTCTTCACCCAGCACTGCCCGGTCACCACAGCCCAGTGGTGGGTTCG
This sequence comes from Anabacerthia variegaticeps, assembly GCA_035583185.1. Taxonomy (NCBI): domain Eukaryota; kingdom Metazoa; phylum Chordata; class Aves; order Passeriformes; family Furnariidae; genus Anabacerthia; species Anabacerthia variegaticeps. The sequence goes on along the minus strand of JAWWEW010000033.1, from coordinate 4,853,122 downwards.
TGGGACAAGATGTGCTGTAAATGCTGTAAATGGCACAGGAACTGCCACATCCCTAAAAGGCAGGCTGGGATGACACGCCAAGGACCGTGTCTTCAGATGATGTAAATCTGCTCAGCTTCATTGAGCCATGGTAATTTACACCAGCTGAGGGAGGGACCAAAGACATTTATTAAGGCTGCAGTGTATTTAAGAACAAGCACAGATCAATAGTCCAACAAATATTCATTTCACATCACTGCTTTTCAGAGGAGAGGTCAAATGGATCCTTACACATTTTTCTTTTCTAAAATTTCAAGCAGAGAGCAGTGAAAGTTGGTAATTAAATCCCCTTTGAAGGAAGCACTGGCAACGAAGAAGAGGCAAGAGCTGGTACTGCAGAGAAGCTGCAGTTCTGGCCCACAGGTGGCATTAAGGGCTTGGAGAGAGCATGACTTATCCCTTGAACTGTCTTCTGGGAAGCCTGGTATCTCATCAGTGACAGGCCAGTTGGAATGAATGTGACAAATGAACAGCTCAGAATGTAGGGCCCAAAATAAACCACACTGAACTCTGGACATGTAGAAATCAGTTCCTTTCCCTGGTTATTTTTCATCTTAATGTACACGACTTCAGTGAGCTTTGTCTTGCTATTGCCCTCTGCCTGGCTATAAGGAAGAGATAAAAGTGACATCACAGGGAAAAATATTCCCGTGAGATTTCCATCCTAATTGTGCAAAACCAAGACAACGTTAAGATTTTAATGAAAATTCCAAGCGTATTGACATCTTCAAATACAACACGACAAGGCTGACTTTGGAAAGGCATGCAGTGCTTCCTGGGGAGGGAGCACACACAGTCTACAACTGAGCAATCGTGCCAGACCTTGGGAAAACTTGTAATAACGACCACAATGACACAAGGAATTGTATAATCAAAATACCTCCCTTAGTGAAAGAAAAAGAGAAGAAAGAGCATTGCATGCTGGATACTAAAAATCAGGGGTGTCACTAATGGCAATTTCCTGGAGCTGTAGCAAACTTGTAAATGAAAATTTTAGGTCAGGATGCATTCCACAAGATGGGAAATTATTTGTCTTGCAGGTTGATTTTAAATTAATCCATATCAGCACCAGACCACTCTGGTTTGCTCTCTGTTGGTCTGTTCTCTCCATCCTTTCCAGAGCAGAGCCCTGGCAGCTCTCCTCACGGCTTACAGCAGGGAAAAAAAAGCCATAGGGCTTTAAATTTTTAAGTTGGTGTTTTGAAAATACTGCTGTATGTATTAGGCTTCTCCTGTTTTAGAGGGCCTTTCCTGGAGAGTCTTCCAACAGGAATATCATTTACATCAGCAAGGCTTTTTGGCAGTTTTTCTTTTTTTCCTTTTTATAACCATGTTGCAGTGAGACATCAGTTTAGGCAGCCAGCTCTGCAATAAAACTGACAACAGGTTTATTCTCCTGCTCCTCATGGGACCAATAGGAATTTTAGAAAAGAAAGCAGGAGGGAAGGAACAGCAACAACATGAGTGTATGGTCTGCTTTGTCCCAGCACACCAATTCTGCTGTTTTCAGAGAGGCTCTCATTTTAAAATCCAATGTTTTTCTTATATTTCATTAGGTATTTCTCCATTTGGATTACTCTGCAAGGACAATATATCTAGAGCAGAGGTATTAGGAGGTCTATCAACTTCCAAACTGCCAGGATTTTACCTTTGGGGTCAAACTGTCCATTGCCTTGCTCTTTTCACAGCTATGCAAACCAGTGTAAAACGCCAGTGCTCTGGAACTCTTCTCTCAGGGGGAATCCCCACGAAAGCATTGGAAAGTTTTTAAAAGGAAAGGCAAATGGAACCCAGTCTCTTCAGCTCATTGTGAAAGAAACTTATCTCAAAGAGAAATTCCTGGCCCTGGCTGCAGTGCCTGAAGTCTCTCAAGTCCAACCTCAGCTCCTCTCCCAGGAAGGGGCAGTGGCACTGGGAGCAAAGACATTTTGTTTTGCATTGGATGCACAAAGGGTCATTTTTTGACCACAAAAGCATGGTCTTCTCTTCCTCACCATCAGATAAATGACTGAAACTCCTGAGCATGCAGTGATGGTTTGGATTTTCACTTAACCCTGTTTCATTCTCCAGCAGATACTGGTGAAAAAAGCAGTGAGCACAACACCCAAGAGACAAGTTGAACCAACAGTCTGGAGAGGTCTCATGGCCTGGAGCCAGGGGGGTGTATCTCAGATTGGTGCCAACCAGCACGCTTGGAACAGACATGCTGAGAGATTAGAAATTCCCTCTTGATTTAATGGATTTAGTCCCAACAGTCTAGGACATAATTAAATCTTTTAAAAAAGATTAATCCACCTTTACTACCTACCATTTATCATCTCTAAACACTCATAGGCAGAGCATGTGTGTTGTGGGGGTACAGACACATATTTATTTTGAGAAAAATGCTGTTTTATTAGTAGGAACAATCTGCAGATTTGTCTAGGCTCGAAAAAGTTTGTAATCTCTCAAGCAACTCCATTTATTCCAGTTGCAAACAGACGCTGTGCCCAGATGATGGCGCCTACAAATCACGGATCCCTCGTACATAATCATTAGGTAATTCATTCTGTCGGGTTATGCATTGTGGGCTTTAGGGTTTATCGCAGAGGAAAATAGAAGTCTCATTGTATTGCAACCCCTCAACCACCAAACCCCCAAACATTGCAACCCCTGCCTTTCTGTCCCCAGAAACCACGGGCTGTATTATGGTGCTGTGTTAAATTAGCTTTTACAGCTACCTTCCATTTGGGGAGAAACAGCACCAGAATAAGATATAAGAAAATACAAAGGGTTTAGACTAAAGATTCTTCATCCCATGGGAAATGCATAATTCAAGGTATTTGTAAATGTGTTTGTGATGTGCTGAAAAGCTGAACTGGAACAAAATAAATAAACCCAAGCAAGCAGACCTGAGAATCCCAATCCTTGATGGAAACCAGACAGGCAGGTTTAGCTGTGTTTTTGAGGGGATTGCAGGATTAAGGTCAGCTCGCTCAAAGGCTGCCCTGGTCAGCAATAGCCTCACAGCAGAATGAAGCTCCCAGTGTTTTGTGCCAGGCAGAGAGACTACCTTTTATACAGCATAGCTTATGTTCATTTTGGGGAGGGGGGGAAGGAAATAAAGCTATTGAGGAAATAACAGTGTGGAGGAAGGCAAGATTAATTCAAAGTGAATCACACACATTTCAGGGATTCAGGGTCTGCACACAGAGTAAAAATAAAAAGTTTCAGACCTAGTGTCTGAAAATCAGCTCAGCAAAGCATTTGAGTTTGGATGTTTATCTGGGACTGGTGTTTTCAGAAATAGGGTTCTCTCTGCAGATTATCTCAAATAGATGGAGAGAGCAGAATGGCGCTGAATTGGTGAGAAAATCCTGTTTCCTAATATGAAAATGTTTTATTTGAATTTTGTGATCATTGCTAATAGAGGTTCAAGTTTAACACATCATTTCCTCTAAATGTATGTGTTCAGATACATAAATGTTAATTCTGACCTTTGTCTACTAAGTACATCTAATGTTCCTCACATATTTCATTCACCTATAACAAATTACCCATTCCTTCCAATTCTGTATGTCCTTCTAAAGATGGCCAGAAGAGGGAAAAAAAAAAAGAAGACTGAGAAGTAGAGATATGCCAAATTGATTTTAGATTTAGGAGCAGTCTAGATTGTCTAGATTGTTCCTTTAGGGAAAAACCCTCCAAACTAAACAACAGAAAAATAATGAAACACCCCAAACCCAAACTTGTGAACACCTTTTTTTTTTGGCAGGGAGGATTTTTCTAGCAGCTTTCAGGTTTGCTATTTGCTGGCCCACAGAAGTATCACTTTTTCTAGGTCTCGTTCAGTCTTTGAGAAATCACTAAATCCCCTGAAGCTCAAACATACCAAGTCTTCTACTAGAAACTCAGCAAAAAGTAACCAGTCCCTAACCATTAATAAAACTCCTGGCAAGAGCTGAACCTCAAAACTCCTTCCAGAGTTGTGCATGGCCAAGACCCCAAGGCACTCCAGCGCTCCCGTGTCCCTCCTCCTCTGCACCTTTCCAGCTGCTCTCCACGGGATGGTAGGACCAGAGGGGTGTCTCCCTTGGGAGGACACTCCCTGCCTTCCTCTGGGCAGCTCCCACTCTCCCTGCCACGGCAGCAGAGTGCTCCCAGCTCCACAGAGCATCCTCATCTCCCTGCTCAGTGGGACACGCCACGAGACAAGGCCATCACACCGGTCCTGCTGCTCCTGGGTTTGTGTTACAGCCCTGCAAACACTTAGCCATGAGTTATTGCTCCTCAGAGACTGCCTGGCTGCAGGTAACACGTGTCAAGTGAGGCAAATTCACACGGTCTTGTCCTCAGATGATTTCTAGTCTAAATTCGAAAGAATCTAGCTTCTTTCTCAGCACAGCCGGTGTCTGGTGGCTGTTAGAGCTTCGCTCAGGCAGGGTGCAGAGAAAGTGTTTCCCAGCCTTCCTAGCTGGGCTGCAAATAGCACTCATGCTAAATATGATTTTGGTTTCAGGATTTGGAAAATTTTCTTCATATGCTTAAAATCAAGAGTAAGGGGAAGGCAAGAGTCGGTTTTAAGCAGTCGTGAACAGCAAGAGAGGCAGCCCAAAGGTTTCATTAGGAGTGCCAAAACCAGGAGTATTTCCAGCTATCTTGTCTGATGTTTGATTGAGAATACTTAATAGCTTAAAGAAACCCCATGCTTAAAGATTAACATATTTTTATCCCAACAGTGGCCAGTGTGTATAGCCCCTCATGTGTTGTGCAGGGAATACATGTGCAGTACAGTGTCAGTCGTTCTGGATGGGCTTTGTGGTTACTGACACACCAAACACAAACCAAGAACCCAAATTAGTGGTTCAAGTGCCACAAACATGGTTGATGAGGGTTTAAAGATAAAAACAAAAAGCCTCCCCTACAGTTTAAAGCCACAATCCTGTAAATGCCTCACTGTGAATTTCTGTTTCTAACACAGATGATAGATCCTCTAAATAAGTTGTTTTCTCCTTCTAAATGCTAAGAATAGTTCAGTCCTAAAATGGCATCTTTGACTTATTTAAGCATTTCTCTCTTTCCATCTAAGTGTTGGAGATGCATTTTTTCAAAAGGAAAGAAATTGATAGGCTATTTTAGCAACTAGAAAAATTACCATTTGGATTTAAAATTAATTTTGAAAGACAAATTTAACCAGAGTGACTTAAGAGTTGGATTCAGAGGCCTATTTGAAAGACTGTGATGAACGTCTGAGTCTTGTGCCAAAGACTGCTTTCCATCAGCTCAGTGTGGATCCAAATCCCCTGGGCACTCCAGAAGAAAAACGATCTGTTCAATCAGCAAAAGAAATGGAGAAATCCTGCCTGTTATTTGTTGGTGTCTCTTGGATGACCTTTGAAATAAAAATTCTAAATTACACTGAGGTTTTAACTGTCATAAAATTCATTAGGCTGGGGAGGATATGAGTGATCATTAAGCCCATGCCAAAGCAGAGTCCAGAAGTTATTAGGACTAATACTGGGAATGTTTGAACACTAGTCCCTTGCCTCTGCTCCACTATTTTCAGGAAAACATACAGGAATTTAATTATCTTTTTTATTTTAGGACTTCTAACCCGTGACAGACTAAGTTTAAGCATATCAATAGGCTTAGAAATTTCTAGTGTAGGTAAAGCACACATAGACTAAGTAATCTGTAGAAATTAAGTGAGCATTCCTATAGAAAACCAGACCACAAAATTCCCAGAATTTGACAGAAGTGGTCAGATATTTTTTAGAGTCCAGCTAAAAGGTTCTTAAAAGATTTCCAAAGACTCAGTTCCCAGTACTTTGTAATAGTTGGGCTTCTGTACTGCCTTGGAGCACCTAAACACCTGAAATACTGTTCCCAGGCACAAAGCCATGACACAGCTTAGCATCCCTTGGCTGGGATGTTACTGAAATCAAAATAGGTGATAGGAGTGAGATATTTAATTTTTCAAAAGCTCTGGCCTTCCCCAAATTAATGAAACACACTTCAGGATATGCTAAGGGAAATACAGAACCAAAAACAGACATCAGGGTTAGCAAAGCAGAAACATCTCTAACTATCCAAACACGCTGCAACAGAAGTATTCCTGTATTCATATCCTGTTAGAGGCTCAAGTAAGATACTCAGATTTCCTGGAATCAGTGACTTATTTGTGAACTGAAGGTTAATCTATTCTTAAGAATAAAGAAAAAAACCTTCCAAAGCCCTCAAGGCATTTTTTTCCTTTACAGCAATCCTGTTCTTACCAATCACTGTGTTCAAACAAACTTCAAACATCCCCCAAACAAACAAACAAACAAACAAGCAACACTCCCCTGCCCGGATGAGCAACCTTTCCTTGCTTTTTTAAATCTGACAATAAACCTATTTTCAACTGCAATGGATAGTAAGAAAGAGCAGGAACAGGACCAGGCATTTCCTAGGGTAGCCTCAGCAAATGGTGCAGCCTGGCAGGGATCTTCCATAAGGGCAGAAGCAGGGAAATTCTGTTATTAGAAGGTTCTCAGCTGTAAGAGCTGAGAGGGACAATCGATGTATGTTTGCCCACATGTTTCCTCTGAGGAAATCCAGAAATGCAGAAACTGAAAACAAAAGGATAAAATTGAAAGAAAAAAGCCCCACAAACGAAACCAGTAAAACACAGATTGGCTATCAGGAAACAGCTGCATAGGAGGAAGCTGGAGGTCTGTAGGACGTTCTGTGAAGTGATTTTTGGTGTGAAAAATCTCAGTGTTACAGACACAAAAAGCTGGAACTGGATGAGACAATGCCCTTGAAATTCTGACTGTAGGAAAAGCTCATGCTTGCTTTTTCTCAGCTGTGCTAGTGCCACTGAGGTAGGGTGCCACACAGGCAAGGATGAGTCAGGTCTGCAAGAACAACTGAGATAATGATCCTCATATTTACGTGGTAAAAATGCTAAAGCTTCAAGATTTCTCTTGTTCAGAAAACTCTTATTACTATTGGTAATGGAGTATGAGCCAGAAAAAGCACAGCTTGGCACTGAGAACCCAAGCTGAGCTTGTGGGATAGGCAAGGGAATCCCTTCTCCTTACATTGAATCAACAGAAAACTTCCCACTGAAAACTCGTGGAAGAAACTAAACACTGTGGTGAAGAATGGCACTTTCCCCAAATCCCTTGGCCAAAGTGAACTGTGTTTCAGCAGTCCAACAGTGCCCATGATGAGCTCCAGCTCCTTGCACAGCCGGAGGGATCAGCCCCAGGGACAGGTGGATGTGGAGGGTGCCCAGCCCTGCCTGCCACCACAGCTTGGAGGGGCACTCCATGTGCCACCCCCAGACGGGGTGGGTGCCTGTACCTGGCTACCCCATGCATGGGGCAGCCCTGCAGGCACCAGTGGTGCAGGGAGAGCCACGGGAGGGGCTGTGCTGTGATGCCCAGCCAAGGCACGGGGCAGGCACCTCCATGGCAGTGGCATCACCCTGGTGGCAGGAGACACAGCATTTCAGAGCAAAAAAAATGGGGAACTATGAGGGAAACGAGTTAGATTTGCAGCAATGGACTGAGTCTTTATATGAGAGCTGTTTCTTTTCTGGCAATAAAATTTGCTTCTACAGAATTCCACTCTTTTTTTCTTTTTCATTTTTTTTTTTTTTCTTTTCATTACAGCTGCTGCTTCTTAATGGGGCGACAGACTATGCTGTCTGTATTAGTCAGCAGTCGAGGTAAGAGAGTAGCTTTGCCTGGTGATGCCAAGCCTCAGTGTAATTTCTGCAGACATCCTCATCTGAAAACACCTCGGGTGACAGTTTGGCAGGCACGCTGGCATTTCCAGCTGAGTCCCTGCTCCTCCTCATTGAACTTCAGCACTGCCTAAAGTCACTAAATGAGACAGAACCCCCTCCGCAGTAGGAAGGGGAAAAACTGTGGGAGAACTATTCTGTGTCTGTATGTCTAGATAAAGCAAATTAACTAAGTGTGGAAGGGGAACAGGACATACAGAGAGTGTGGCCAGGGGTCACAGCTCTGCTCTGGGGCAGGACACAACTTTCTGACACCCTCTGCCCAGGGCAGATGTGTCCTCACGGACCCTGAGGGAACATCTGTGTTGGGATGAGCCCTTGTCTCTGCTCTGTTGCTCAGGTACCCCTCGTGAGCATTGCACCTGCTGAGCTCCAAGGAGAGCAAACAGGCTGCTCTCACACGTTTCTGGGAGTGTTGCTTTCCTGGCCCCATCAGTGTGCAGCCACTGCAGCAGGGATTTTGCTTTAGAGACCTGACAGCCCAAGTCAGGCCTCTTTCTAATCTCACTATTCCCCTTGAAAAGCAAATACGTTTCTTTTGAGACCACAGAGAGCACTCGCTCCAGCCTCTCGGCTTTCACTTGCAGCAGATACTTTGAAAGACTAACTCCTGTTAATTAGAAAAAGATAAACAAACTCAGACCTTGCAAGTGCGGGTCTTGCACCGGCCGGTTCCAGAGGGGAAGAGGCTTTGGAAGTTGGTTTACCAGACACGTTTCTGAACCGTCACTTGAATTAAACCAGACCCCATTTATTTTCCGTGCCTTCTGAAAGCTACAGTCCCAGTGAAAAGAAAGTAACATATTGATAACAGCATGCTCTGCCACAGGAGAGGATCGAGAATCACCCACGCCTTGCCTCGAAAACAAACAACCCCCAAACAATTGATCAGTCACTGCTAGTACAGAGGCAGTCTATTATGGATAAAAACACAGGTGGAAAAAATTCATCAGGGATGTGCAAATACCTCTATTTAAATTCAAGCACAGTAAAGCTTTTCTCCTATAAACAGGAGCAGTGGATTATGGATGCATTTCTCTCAAGTCCTGGCAGAGAGGGAATGCATTTCCAAGCTAGGGGAACCAGAAAAACTAGTGATTTCCCTGTCGAGGCTGGGATTTCTGAGATGGCTTAACCTGACTGCCAGCAAAGGTAGAAGTGCACTGCAGCCTACTGTATAAATAGCTGCCTTGGCTCCCTGTGTGCAACCTGAACACGTTCCCCCAGCTGAGCTCTTTATCCCTCCACCCTGGCAGCACTGCAGTGCCTCTGCCCAAACACCAGCTCCCCCGGGGCAGCTCAGTGCCACTGGCACGACAAGCCATGGTCACCCTGAGAGTCTCTCACTGGGTATGCAAAATGCTTGTTTAATTAAAAGAAAATAAATTGACAAAGCAGTCTATGGAAAAGGCACCAGAAAGGTTATGAAAGACCATCTACACACTCTGTGGGGGGGTTGTGTGCACATATATCTGTGCAGGTGGGAAACAGGGAGCGTGAGACGAGACCATTTCAGCTCCTCACCTCAGTTTCTACCAATTCCTTCCCCACCCTTTGCCGTAGCTGCCCATGTGGATGATTCACTTCACAAAGTAAAGGCTGACACTTGTGTTGACACACTAAGCCTGACTCAATATTGTCCCAGTCTCAAGCAGAGCTAGCCTTGAATGAAGAAAGATATTAACCAGACTTCTAAATCCAGAGCTAAGAAAGAGGCCAGCTGAGAGTGGCCACAGTACATTTTGGGGTTTAATTTTACCTTCCCTTTCCAGTTATGGGCACACAATACAATGTCCAATTTTAGTTTAGTCTGTCCACTGCTCACCTTGATTTTCACATCATTGCTTTGGGAATCTTCATGGCATTCTCAGGAGAACGATAAACTTCAAACTGCAAAACCAGACCCGGGCTGTAGAGCTCTGCCACTTTCTTACTGACATTTCTGCCTAGGAGAGAAAAGCACAAACTGTCTCAAAAAGAAAGGAATAATGACAAGAATTCACTCAATTCTTTGAAATAGAAATGGGGGGAAAAGAGAGCTTACATTTAGAAAATTCAGGTAAACAACAATAAGTTAAAGCACTAAATATTATTTCACCCTCTGCTTAGGCAAGTGAAAGAAAAATGTCATCATTCTGAGTTTTCTTCTCGACCATGACCATGCAGAGTTACCCATCTGTGCTAGGTTGACCTTGGCTAGTTGCCAGCCACCCACCCAGCTGCTCTCCTATCCCCGCTCCTCAACAGGAGACTTGGTAGTCCATCTATAAAACAAATAGTTTAGACAGCTCGCAATGCCTGCTCGTATCCAAATGAGAACCTCTGTGAAAGACTCTAATGCAGTGGCAGAAAAATAGGGTTATCATAAAACATCATCTGTTCATATACGGTCAAAACCCCTTCCCTGTGCCCAGTCCGGGGGTTATGATCTTAAACTCTGCATAAGTGATTCCTCTCTGCATTAGAGACTGAGCTTGAAGCATAATTAGTTCATATAAGAGAGAAGGTGTTTCTCCAAGTGTGGTTGGTTTCAGAATATATTAAATCTGTGTAGATAGGAACCATGGAAGTTACACAGAGAGAACAACTTCAGTGTGAAGAGTGAGAAGAGCTACCTTAACTTTTGCTACTTAGAAAACCATTCACAGAGCACAGTGGGTTCTCTTGTAACTCTAAATTATTTGGAATTGAATTTTTTTTTTTTTTTTAAGAACAGCAAATCAATATAAAACAAGACTATGCCTATAAATGGAACCAAAAGAAATTTATCACCTTCCATTCAATCAGGAAAAGAAACACACAGTCTGCCAATTTTTTATCCTTACTATTTTCAGTCCTAGAGATTTTTCCAGCAACATCAACGTCATCGAGCAATATATGGCATCAGCTGGTGACTGTTTATACTTCAGTGCAGGCAGATGATATATCTCCACTTCACTTGCTTGCACTCCATTCCATCTCCCCCTCTGCAATATCAGAAACAGAAAAGTCCAAAAAGTTATTACATTAAAAGTTAATGGGAGGAAAAAGCAGGTTATTCACTTTAACAGAGAGAACGGGGTCCCTGATGAGAAATCACAAGTCAGCGAATTCTGGGATGACTTCCAAAGGCACAAATAGGTGCTAAGGCTCATAACCATGGAAAGTCAAAGGTAGTCAATAGCTTGATTGCACTACTCTTTAAATAGTGACAGTCCCACTGAGCTGAATTACTGCTCAGGGTGGAGAGGTTGAGACTCATTTTCCTTCTTCAGTATCTCTACCATCAACTCTTCTTCAAATACAAGAACCCTGTTCAACTCATCGGTCTTAACAGCTACACTGTGTCTTCTCTCGGTCTTGCAGAACAAGCTGTTCCTTCCGTGGGGTAAAGAGGAGCTGCAGGCAGTGTGGGCTGCACTCACTGCACTGTGTGACAGCCAGCCTGGAGCAGGCACACCAGGAAAGTGGGATACGGAGACATGGAAATGTCAACACCACAAGTGTGTCTGTTGAGGATACACAGAGACTGCAAGGATACCTTTGCTGCAATTTGCTTGCATACCTTGATCGTGGCATGCCTGATACAGGGCCATTATTTGGTGCTTTTGTCCCTGGTGCAGAGCTTTTTGGGAAAAATCCCAATATTAATTGTTTGAAAACAACATTTTTAAATAATGGATGGGAAAAGCAAATAAAACCCACCACAAAAACAAAACAAAAAGCCCCTTCTCCCTTGCCAAGTCAGCCATGTGTGGCTTACAGGGAGGTCATTCTTTGTTTTGGTTCAGACAAATTCTTTTCCAAAAGCTATACTTTACACAGAGAGGCTTCATTCAAATATGCAATTAAATATTGCTTTCCTGAGCAGAAGTGGCCACACAGAGCATGCTGTCAACACATCCCTGCAAGATTTCTCCAAGAGTTCAGTAGAATAATTAGCTTTGGTACCGTTGCACAGTAGTTTTTATCTATCAGAGTTTTATCTTGCCTTCTCTCAGTGGTGAGTCTGAGAGAAATTCTGAACGTTTGCCTCATGGGTCTAATCATCTTATTGATGCTCAAAGCGTTTAAATGTGATCTGCAGCCCCTTCACTCTTTGACATTCCAGTTCTTAAAAAAAGTCAGATATTTTGGCAGGTGCTTAGCTCAGACTTGTTCTTTAGGCTATAAGGCTTTTGCCTGTCTAATTAGCTGTGGCAAAAAGCTGAGAATGTTGACAATCTGGGGATGTGAGGTAATAAAAAATAGATTATTTACCAGCAGCAAATTAAGCCCTCTAAGAACCAGTGTGATGAGTTGTGCCCCTCTGACAATTCCCTGTAGCAGATAGATACCACTGTCTCCATCTGTCTATCTTGTGCACAGCGTACCTGACGGCATGTTTCTAATCTATTTTCCCATGCAAAAGAATTGATCCACCAAAGCCTTCAGAGACTAAAGAAAGTAACCTTTCTGGTGACAGGAAGCAAAGTCTGTCTGCTTCCAAAGATGATTTTCCAGGTTTCCTTTGGGGCAGTGCAAATAATTGGCCAAAGTTACCAAACGCTGCTCGTTACTAGAGAAGCTGTGCAGTTGTGCTTCCAGCGTGGACCGGCAGATGATGGCATGGAAGAAAAGGCAACTATGGATGATGGATGAGGTCTGGCTCTTCAGAAACAAGGAGAGCCATTACTCAATATGCTGCCTGCTCTGCTCCGTGGCATCATCTGCCTGGGTCTGGCTGTGAGGGAGCCGATGCTGCTGAGGGGCCAAGGGGACAAACAGCAGTCCAAACTTGAAGACAGAACAATCCATATCATAAAAGTTAGGAATGGAGTTGATGTGACTTCTTACCTAAGCACATGATCAGCAAGGCAGAGGAGCAAGCAGGTGGTACAGAACATTTTCCTCCCTTTTTAAAGCCAGTCTCAGAAGTGGGGCAATAAAAACAACTTCTCATTAGAGTACTTACTTTTATTTCCCTCAGCCTGTTTACCCCCAGCTGACAAGTGTCTTGGTTTTACTCCCTTTTTAGACCACACTACTTTTCAAATTCCTCTCCCAAAATGTATTTTAAGGGATGAGGTTCCGGAATGCTTTTTGGTTTACTCAAACTAGCATGTATGGATATGAGAGCATAGTATATGCAGCATATACTACTCTCTCACCCATATTTCTTTAGAAACGGATTAGCCACACTTTCCTGTATGTTTTCCCCACTACCCTGTTAGCACAAGGCATTAGAGAGCCCTTCAGGGCCTGTGAGTCAGTGCAGTAGTCTGATGACAAAGGAATGGCAGTAAAACTTCTCTAGGTTACGATACTTGTAATTTTCCTCACTCTAGAAAATGCTGGATCCATCTAATGTCTGGTCACAGATTTCAGATTATGTGCTGCAAGGGATTCTAAAACTCCAATTCTTTGTCAGTGTGCTGTTATTGTAAGAATACTATTCTTTTTTCTTAGGGAACTTGTAAATCAGTATGGATAGAGAATATGATGTTGTAAAGCTCATGCACTTCATTTCTGCAGGAAGCAGAGGTGAAATCAGACCTTCCCTTTGGAGTGGTCACACTAAGGTTAATACAGCACCTCAGGAAAGGATATATGGATGTGGATATTTTGCCTTTTGAGCAAAGACTGCAAATTGTGTAGCATTTTCAGATATACCAACTCCCTCATGTTTTGGCTCGTCTCATCATCCACAAAAGCTAAATACGATGTCAAGGCCTATTGAGAAGATCACAAAGCAGTATGCATTTTATAACAGCAAGGGATGTCTGAAGGAGTTGAACAAACTGACACAGACAAGTTAAAATCCCTTTCACACATCTATGCTAAATTTCAGCAGAATTTTCTCCAAGGTTTGGTCTAAAAGTTACACAGCTAAATCCTTACAGAGATGGACAAGAAAGCAAACTGCAGTTTCTCCCATCCATGTAAAAGGCTGAAAATATCAGGAATCTCCTGAGTGTAATTATTGCCAAGAGACTGTCTGTTCAATTTTAGAGATCAAAGATGATACAGAAACATTCTGTAACTCTGCTTTTTAAGCAGTGTGCAAGGAACAGGTAGGTATAACTTAGCTTAGGAGGTTTCAGAAAAAGATTGAACCTTTTAGTGGAACAGAACATCTACAATAATAAACAAGACCACCCTGAAAAAGCTCAGGAGTGGACTGTGGGTGCAAACCCACATAAATTAATGCAAGACTTTCTATTGGCTTCTCTAAGCTTTGGGCTGCCTGCTAATGGATAACAATTAAGGTGAAAACTCCTTTATAGGTAAGTTATCCATAATTCACTTCTAGTAAAGGTTGTTACCCCTCAAATCACTTTGACCTTTTTAGCAAAGGACCTCATGACAGACAAATTCTGGTTTGTTGAGCTTTGAGCAGAAGAACTCAATATTCTATTTAATAATATATGGCACTTTGTAAGACATTTGCTGAAACAAATTTCACTGAATCCACTGTCTCGCTGGTAATCACCATTGGTAGTAACCATCAAAAGCACAGAAAACATTCAGGCACACAAATCCCTGTTTGATTTTCAGCTTTTCCTTCCTGAAAACACTAGAAAAGACTCAAAAAACTAACTTTCCAATATAATTAATTTGAAAGGAACTTAAGGAGGTGCCTGTGTTTTGTAAGGCTTTTAAAACAGATACTGACAATGAACATGGCAGATTTTTAGAAAGCTTCAACATAGTGAAAGAAAAAATAAATTAAAAGAAGCCTGTGCAGTTCAGTAAGAGAAAGAAAGTGTATTCCATTATATCTCTTTCTCCTTCCAATATCCGACAGTGTGTTACACTGCACTGAAGCAGCCAAATACTGAAGCAAATTACCTGTCAAGGGGATGTTATCAATAAATAATTGAATTCAGTTTTCAAGGAGGGCCAAGGCTGGTACATTTCCCCCTACAACTGCAAGGGTGCACTGTAACTGGTGCTGCAGCACCAAACCTCCATTGGGGAGGCAAAGACTTGGGTATGGAACAAATTTGGAACTAAGAGAAAAAACCAGAAGAGGAAGAAGTTGCATTTTTAATCTTTCTTCCTGAGGTGACACTGGGAACGTTCCTCTGTTCCTGATACCTTCTGAGCCTACTGACTGATCTGATCCGCACTGGAGAGGTGCGTGCCTATCAAATCAGGTCTACTCCATCTCCAATTTCCACTGAGGAAAGAGATCTTGCCAAGGGGAAAGCGACAGCCTGACACACCATTTACCAGACACAAAGAGTTCATACACAAGGGGAAGGCGCAGAGGGGGGGCAGGAAGGAGAGAGGGCAATAAAAGCTTGAGAAGGAGCTGGCATCGTCCTGGACACCAGGGAATCCAACCAATGAGATATAAATCTATTGAAAAGCAGGCTTCATTAGTTGCACTGCTCATGGAGCTGCATGTTTACAATTTGGGAGGAAATGGCCTGAAACTGAAACGTCAAAGCAAAAAAATGATGGTTTAATGCAGGGTTTATAATGAGTTCATAAAAAATACAGCTTCTTAAAGGTCCTGGATACAATTACAGTCACCGTGCATTTAGTGCAGTGGGAGTTCACTGATCAGAATGCACGGAGCAACCAGAGTAAGGGTTGAAATTGCACCAGGGTGTTCAAGTTGACCTATGGGGAAAAACTGTCTGGAGGGCACTGCCTGGGCTGGCTGTGAAGGTGCAGCTCAGATGCTTCTGAAGAGCTCATAGCAGTTTCTGGAAAGCCAGACATGCAGGGAACTTGGAGACAGCAAAAGGCAAATGGGAATAACTTCATTATACGGGCTCTTTTTTCATTTAGGTAAATTTTAAACAGTTTTGCCAGTCTCAAATAAGCTGCATGATCATTTTATCAGGTGTCTTTTCTATCTGCTTTACAGGAAGCAATGAGTAAGAAAGTGGCTCCGGAAGAGTTATTTGTGACTCAGCAGGATTCAAAAGGTTGTCTTTATAAGAAGTTTGTTCAGGAGAACAGTACCTGCCCAGAAAAAAACCAACAAATTACAGATTACAGCGGGGACTCTTTATATATCAAAAGGCGAAACACATTGCTGGCGGTTTTTCGGTGTGGTGCTCTGGAATCCCTTCAGATTTTGTGCTATGCAGCACATCATCATTCCTTTCTAAAGGAATTTTTAAATTTATTTATTCTTTAAATTTATAGTTCCCTGGTAGCTATTTCATCTAATGGCCATCTTTTCATCTAGCATGAACAGTTCTGAACAGAATCTTTCCAGCTGGTGTTATTTGTGTACTGGATCCATGTACCCAACAATTGCACTCCTGTTCCTATTCTTGTGGTGGTGTTTTTCTGTCCCTTTGCCAAGGGTGGGCTGTGCTGGGACAGCCCGTTTAGTAGGTGTGACATTTCTGATATGTGCCCTGTGGAAACCAAAACCCCCTTTGAACCCAAAGGAAGACAAAAATCCTTCAGATGAAGTTTTCAGCTAGTCTCAGAGATCCACTGCAGCAGAATTCATTAATTTTTAAAGTGATTGCTTTTAATATATATAACACATCTTAAAAGAGGTTAGACACTTACATAATTAACCTTAAAATATAGATAGATTTGAAAAACTAACAGTTACACTAACAGCCAGAATTAGATAGAAAGAAATCTCAACTAATTTAGGATGCTCAGGCTCTAGAGCACAATTTCTAGGAATTGTAAACCACCTTCTTTTGTGTGCAGGTTTTTCCAGAATGGTTTCTGTGGAGTCTCTTTCAGCTCTCAGAATGCGTCAGTGTCACCAATAGAATTTTTGGGTCTAACAGACCACTGATACCATACAGCAAGCTGCTCCAACCTATGAAAATCTGAATTTCTGATGGCACACAGGTCACCCCAGTCATCCCTTACGAATCCAGCATTTACAGTGAATTCCCCACACAGCCATCAGTTGTGGTGCAAAGAACAGTTCCCCATAACACATGTGTTTCCACGAGCTTGTTTTGCACAGGCAGAGCACAAAGCGAGGATCACAAGAAAAGCAACACCTCAGTTCCTGCCTCGGGCCATGAGAAAGGGTAGAGAGCACCACTGTTTTAAGAGGGTCAAAAGGAGCGATACCCCTTTGGATCTGCAAGCACTGCCCCAGTACCAAACCAGGAGCTCTGAGTGCATCTCCCTGGGGCATCCCAGCTGGACCTGCCCCGTGGCATCACACCTTCCCTGCCACTGTGCTCTGGCACACAGACTTCAACAGGTGCAGAGCTGCAGGAGCCCCTGGAGCACAGTGGGGCATGAATGAGTAGCCTATTTCGGGCAGGAAGGCGATTAAGACATAGGCAGAAGAAGAGCTGACTAAATTAGTCAACAGGAGAGGAAGCTGCCACCCTAAAAGTCAGGAAGTTTTTTCACTCTCCCACATGCTTAGAGGCAGGAGGACACCTGAACTCAGCGTCTCATGGGGCACAGAAGATGTTTAAAGCACCTTTGAGCAGCACTGCTCAGCCAGTGAGATGCTACAAACAGCAAATGCAATGCACAGCATTACTGTTCTCCCACTCCTTTTCCTTTTTGCCCTTTTGGGAAACATTAAGTAGCAGCACAAAGAATTTTTATGTGACTGAAGTGAAGCACTGGTTGAAGAACAACTACAAAAACACCAAGATATACTGCTGAAAAGGATTTTGAAAGAAAGACCCTTAATTTGAATGGAAAATATCTCTAAATCCTTTAAGCTGCTTTGAAAATTCTCAGCCTCCATGATATGGTTTAAATCTCAGATAACAGTGTTATTCTGAAATTAGAGAGAACATAACCTTACTTAAAAGAAAGAGGGGTAGAAGAAGCCAAATTTCCTCTGAAGTTTGCTTTTTTGTGCATTTTTTTCTTTTTAAAGACTTGATTTATTTAGAGGGTGAAGTGAAAATCTGAGCCTGTGCTTTCAGTATGGGAATCACTCTGGAGCAGCAGCATCAGGCCACAGGCAAATAAGCACCGCAACAAAGGGGCTGTTCCTGGGGAGCAAAGCTCGTAGCAGAGTTTTAAGCTGGGCTCACAGGAGTGGTTGAGATAGTTTGAAGCACCTGCAACCACACAGGAGGCTCTGGATTTGGAAAGAAAGTTTATTGTTAGAAGATTATGCCGCCACCTAAAACAATTTAAAACAAACTAAGTGCTGCAGCAGGGATTCAAGTGCTAAAAGAGAAATCACATGAGTTTATTTATACAGATCCCTGCTAGACTGGCACTGTGAGCTACAGTGCTCTCACATCATATACTGCAATGTAGCACATATATATCTACCTATATCTCTTCCTATTTTAGACTCTGCTTGTTTATGTATGTAATTCTCCTGGCAGGAAAACTTCATCTTACAACTCACTATTCTTTAAAAAAAGGGGGAAAATGAAAAGTGGCCAAGCTCTACTGAGAGTGATGTTGGAGATGTGCTTAAAAGTAATGTGGAGCGTGAAATAACCAGGGTGGTTAGTATTAAAGTTCCTTGGAGAGGATAGAGAGCAGTACAAAGAGATTTAAGCTTCACTTGTGTTGGAGGATTTATTAGTTCTTGAAAAGGAAGATTTCAAAGAAACTAGTAATGAATGAGGGAGTAATTACATACTGAGTTTGCAGAGAATAAACTAATTATAAAAATATGGGATGTTGTAGGCCATCTGCCCCCCAAAAAAAGAACTGAATTGTCAAATTACTGAGCCAGAGATGACATGGTATAATTATACTGTTACTATGCAAGATTTAATACTAAAAGCTAACAACATTTTGCAATAACAACCATTTCTCTTTCTTGTTTGAAAATGAGAGTCATTATATGCTATCATGAGATTTGACGTTGCTTGTCAGCATCCCAATGTGTTGGGATAACCACATTACTCATCTTTTTGGGGTAAGGAAAAAAGCTAGTGATAAACCCAAAGGAGGCATAACTCAGGAAATTCCAGGGCTAATTTGGGAAATGAGAGAGTTTCCCCACCACTCGGAGCAACAAGGAGTCACATAATAATCTCAGCTGAGAGTTCCAAACCTTCCCTTGCCTTTGAACTTTCTTTTATTAATTAAAGACTCTCTGCTTCAGACGAGCAAGGAACCCTCTCAAAGGCAGGAGGATCCTCATGGTCTTAGAGCAGTTTCTCATGTTCCTTCTTAGTTCCAAACATTTAAAAAAAGGCACGTAAATTCTGAAACATGAAGAAAATAAAAACCAGTTTTGCTGCCCTGAAAGTCCAGGTCCACAAATTTACTTGGTGCCAAATACCACTGGGAGAATATTTCCATTGGCTTTATTGGTCTTCAGATAAAAAACAATTATTGGGAAGTGCAAGTACGAATGAGAGGTGAGAATCCTTTTAAACAGAGTAGTTCTAATCCTAACCTACTTCCTACTACACCTAAGAAAGAATGTTTCATCCTTCTTCTCTCTCATCAGTGACTAAAAACTCTAATTTCTATTCCTGTGATATATCTGTAGCAACAACCGAAATTGCTTACAAAGGGGAGAAAACCACACTTATTGCAGTTTTAGCTGATACCTTCAATTCCTGATGTAGCAAAGTACAAGGACAAAATCTCAATTCATGCTTAAGGTCTTAATATGTTAAAAAACCCCTTCCAAACACACAAAACAGCCACAACAATACTCAGAAGAGAAATAGGGGGCAAAAGGCAGACCATTCAAAGCTTTTGAAGTTTTGTGACAGTGCCTATCAGGCCTAAGAAATCTCCGCATGATTTTGGCTTCCTCTTTCCCCCTGAAGAGTCCAGATGCAGAGTCAGTCCTCCAGCACCAGTAACTATGGCCAGGGAGAACAGCAAACAACCTGCTCTCTCCGTCCCACACAGCTGAAACTCAGCCACTGATACCTCCAGCTTTCCATGTGCTTTTGCCATCATTTTGAAGCCATCAAGCTTTGGAGCTGAGTTTGCATCATTTCATATGGTTACTGCTTGTTAACATTAAAAGTGGTTCAGCATGTGATTAAAATTTGCAGTTTAATGAGTAATTACAGTGTTCTTGCAGTCCAGCATGCTGTACTTTTCTGCCTACAGCACTGACATGCACACAAAACCACTCGTGCTGATGTCTTCATTGTATGCTCTGCTCTTCTTTGCACCCTCCCCAAATTAAACATTTAAGAGGCAGTTAATAAAACTAACAGTTAGATGAGACCATTAAATAGAATTTCCAAAGAATGTATTAAAATTTAGTGTTAGGATAATTATAAACCAAGTTACTTTTCTTCCACATATTTCCTTTCCAAAGAATTTTTACAGAACTCTAGTATTTAGCTAAATCTGAAACAATAGCTGCATTTCCAGCACAATGAATTAAATTGGCATGTACCTGGTCACATTTTCAATGACATAAAGATGTGAAGCTGCCACTGCCTTCAAAGACAGAAAATTCCCCAGAACTTTAAGGCATTCAGGCTAGCTTTCCTCATTCAGCTCATCTCCCAGGTGGGGAAGTGGACCACATCTGAATAGATCAAAATAATAAAAAAAATACATTTATGCTGTATATCCAGCTTATTACAAATTTTTCCTCCCAACTAATATACATGTAGCCCTGCACATACCAGTGCCCTAAGAGACCTTCTGTTCGGTTGACACTGCGGTCCCTGAGTTGTGCCATCATTCTTAGGTCCAATCAGACACTAATGATGTTTTTAAACTGCTCAAGTTGTCCACTGAACAGTATTTTGTCCCCATCAGGTGAACAGCCTTTCAAAATTAGTATCCAATAACACAGCTACATGCATGTTTTGGGAGCTGATGCCAAGCCTGAATGGCCACTCCTCAGAATTCTTCCTTTGGTTTCATCTTGCCCTCAGCACATTTTGCACAGAGCACGTGTCATGTCTGCAATTTTGCACATGTGGAAAGCAAAGCAATGTCATCAACTGAGCACAGCCTTCGCTGAGATTAATTGAAAAACAAACAACCAACCAGAAAAACCCTGAAGAGAGATTTTCCCCATCTCACTATATTAGAAGAGGGATTACTCCTGACAGCAACTTGAGAGAAGAAGAAATAAAGGACAGTGAAAGGGGAAGTGGTTTGCAGCATTCAATCAGTATGCAGCATCAGACTCTTCATTTGCAAAAGCTCTGCTGTAGAGACATTCCAGCATCGCTGAGAGCCACTTTGCTTCCAATGACTGTAGCGACTGCAGATAAAGCCTAACGACTTCTGTAGCTGTGGAAAGATTTCCCTGAGTGAAAGTCCACGTTAAAACTTTGTTTCCCCACTCGTAGGTCAATAAGACAGAGCACACACACACAGAGGGGAATCCATTTCTGTGATTTTTCCTATGGACATGTCCTCTTGGTTTAAATACAGCACATGTTCAGCTTGCTTCAATTAGCTCTACCTCTCTTTTTGTGTACAGGAAAGGCACAGTAACTTCAATTGTGCTGTTACCTCCATCTCTGAGCGACTCCCTGTGAGTCACCTGTGAGGTACCACGACTCAGACACAACCCTTTCCTTCCTCATTACTCCAGCCCCAGTGGCAGGAGTGTAATATTGTCTCCCACTGAGCTGTATTAGCTGAAGCTTGGTAGGGAAGGAGGTTTGTATGGCATCAAAGCCCTAGCCTCCACTTGCCCATTTGCTCCTGGTCAAAAAAAGAGGTCACCTGGCTGTACTTTTAAAATAAACTCAGTCTCTAGTTAGCCTGTGGTAGCCCAGGGAACGTTTTAATTTCCTTTCACAGAAACAGAGCAGATCCTGCTGACCTCCAGGAGAAAAAACCCAACAGTAACAACTGTATCAACACAGTTTAAAGTGATCTTCTGAATTTCCAGTAAGACAATATAAAGTAAGGTTAAAAGTCTCCCCACAAGTTTACTCAATACAGACTCTCAACTATAGACCTACTAAAAATGACCAAGTCCTGAAAGCATCTTAGTTGTAAAACAGGAGACGAAAGCAATGAATGCCACCCACAGCTGACAGACACTGGGTACCAACGCACTGTTAATAACAAACAGACACAATATATACTCAGACTCCGTGCTCTGTACCTTCCCTGTGCGTGGTGAAAGCTCTGTGGCATGAACCAAACCCCAGGTCACTGGATTTCTTTCTCCTGTTCTACCCCAATGGGTTTAACAAGTATTTCCTTTGCTGCTAATGCCAAGCAACTGCTACCAGTACCACTTCAACCTTGAAATGTCTGCTTAAAATGCTGCTCTTCCTCTAAGTAAAATCATTTTGATCAGATTCTGTCCTCGGCGCTTCTCATCTCTCCCCTAAACTGAAATGTGAAACATTTAAAACAATAAAAACCACTGTACTGGAAAGCTGCACTGTTTATTTTTCGCACACTGCATGCAAGTGTACAGCAGACCTTTAAGAGTTCCAAATTCATCCTGACCTTCTTCATCGGTTATTTACTTTGGGCCTTGAGGAAATGCTTAGCTTAAATGGCCTTTTTCCCTTTCAGAAATCTAATCTTCCAGAAAAATTCCACTGGACAGCAGGTTTTGTAATGGAATTACTGTAGTTAATTCCTATCACAGCAGTTCCTTAATGAAAGGCTGGAAGAAAGTCAACAGGTACTGTATTCTGTAAAAGGTGCAGTAAATATGAGTGTCGTAGTTCAGAGAGGTGTGTCATCTCCCCATCAAGATAATTAATGGTCTCTCGAGTCGGAGAATTAAAGGTTGCAATAATAATCTATAAGATATCTCTCTTTGTTTCCCAATTAAAACTTTTCAGACTAATTAAAACCATGGTTGTGTCACGCAGAGTGGTGGTTTCCAGCCGGGGCAATAAAATAATGGGTCTCAGCCAGAGAAGATAAACGCTTGAAAAATATTACCCATTTAAGCACCATCTTATGTCAACATTGATCTATGAAGTTGTGCTTCGCATAGTGGAGGAAACCATCTTCTCTTTAAGGTAATCTGCAGTCATTTTCATAAGAGCTGAGAGCCTCGACTTTTATTAGTTCTCTTCGGGGAAACCTTTATCCATTAAAGTCCTGTAACCAGGAGCCAAGTGCTTGGGTTCCACAGAACAAATGAGCCCAATGTAATGTCAATTACATGAAAAAAAGAGAGAAAGATTAATTAAAACTCTTCAGAAATCTCTTCAATATCGTTGTCTGACATGCTTGCTATCAGCAGAGCATGTCTTCCATCTGGCAGCTTTAACAATATAACACTTTTAGACTGTTCTTAAGGTAATTATGTCAAATACACTGAACGTGATAGGAAGCAATTGGTATTAGTTTCAGAATAATCTCTGTGCATTCTGGCATTCCAGTTCTGCCTTCAAAGACTGTGTTGCTGGTCAATAGGGTTTTTCCTTTCCTGGGTGGGTGTTTGTCCTGCTAGCTGGGATTACGTGGGGTCTCTGTGTTCCAGCACCACTGGGGTCCTCCCACAGGAATCAACGGGGCAGGACACAGCACGGTGACCTGGTCTCTGAGATGAGGCAAAAAGGATGAACCCCATTACCTACACACTCCAGGACTTCCTGTAACCTTTTCTGGCATTAGTATAATAATTTTAAGACTTAAACTCCTCTTTGCCCACTGCAGAGATCTGGGGATTTATCGTTCTTGTGGAACATCAGTGGAGTACAGCAAAATCACATCACTCAGCAGTTACACCCTGAATGACTTCTGTCTTCATTTCTATCCCTGATCTCACTACTTAATTAGTGGTAGCTAATTACTGTGAATAGCCTTGCATCTTTAACTAAATGAATGTGTGTAATCCTCTCTCTTTTTCTATTAGAAAAAGAGAGGGAGTTAGTGGTATCACACAGATAAATATGCTGCATGGGAATCTCTACCTGGGCAAATTGCAGGAAATGTGTTCCCATCTTTGCTGGGACTCCTGCATTTCCAAACCTGAGAGCCACCAACCACGGGATATTGCCATTCTGTGTGTAGATGCATGTGCCATTCACTCCAACCAGCTTACATTTCACTGAAAAATTATAAACTTTTCACGATTTACATTCACACTGAAAACACTCCAGTTTGTTTCTGTTTAAAGCCTTCTTATCCCTGTTCAGTCCTCAGGTCACCCTTAACCAACAGGGGTGTTTGGGGGTATCACTACGTGGCTGACACATCAGGAGTCCCCAGGTGCAGTACTGCTGGTGTCAGCTTCTGCCACCCCTCTACTTCCAGAGCTCTGCTCATAGTTCTACCTGTCAGGCTTCCTGAATTTTACCTTCCTAAAAAGACCATCTCCAATATAACTGGGGATTTGCATCAATGCTGCTATAAAACTAAAAAAAATGCATCTAATCTGGATGGAATTTTCCTGTGTCAGAATCACTAGGAAACTGTATTGTTGACATGAATTAAAATAATTCACTGTATAAAAATGTATTTGTTCTTGCTCCAGGAATATGATCTTGAAAAAGGAGCCCGACTAGAATTACACATGTGATTCCCAATTTTTGGGTTTGTGTGTGTATAGCACCAAGTCTTTGAGCCACTCTGAGTTGTCAGGTTTCTGTTATTTAGATCAGTGATGTAAAGCAGGATTAGTTACTATCAACTGCAGTAGAATGGGCAAGTCCAGCCTATCCTCCTTTTCTCTTTTGGCACTATGCAAACAGCAAACTTTCTCTTGCAGAAAGGAAAACTGCAAAATGGAACACTTGAAAGACGGCAGCTCGATGGTTCTTTGGAGAGGCCAAGCATTTATTTTAATTGAGAGCTATAGCAGATCAAAGAGACAAACTTTAGCCAAGGGTAAAGTCTTTCACACCAAACCATGTTTATATATAATTTCATCACTGGGTCTGTGAGCAAGAATGAGGTTCACCTCCAATATTTGACTCCACACGAGGAAGCTGTGAGCTTACTAACTTGATCAATTATTTCTGTTAGATGCTGCTTCTAATACACTGATGAGGTTTTTGGCAAATCAGGAATTTCTTACTTAAAATGCAGGCAACTGAGTCTGACAACTGCACTGGCATCACCAGGACTGGATCAAGCTTGAGGTCTTGAAGGGTAAACAAGGCGAGTCTGTCCACTGCAGGCATTATTTACACAAACTCAGGCATACATTGCTGCAGATGGCAGTTTGGTTCCTGTTTTGAAGGTCATTTCTGCAGCCTAAAAGATACGGTTTAACTATATATTTAGAGAAAACCCGAGATTCTGAATGAGAAGTGTCCCCTAGAGAAGCTGTCTTGCCCATATCCCCATCTCCAGGTAAGTGTCCCTAGTGCCAATCATTCACTGAACTGAAAGCTTAGGAGAGGTCCTGAGTATCCAAATCTTTTAGTTTCTATGTGATTCTGATTCCTGTCTCAGCTGTAAAAAGGGGGATAAGGTTTTCTATTTCTACAACATGCAGCATTAAAGGATCTGGGGGGCTAAACATGCACACAAAATCAATGGAGACAGGGGTTCATGACAGAGCCCTTAAATTCAGACCCTCCTGTGCTCTGGGAAAACAGAGACATCAGAAAGATTTGCATCACAAAAGGCAGCAAATCAGTCACAAAGCTGGACAGGAGGTCGGGACGCTCTCTCATGGAGCACTTTCCCCTTCTAGTGCCCACGTAGGAAGCTTGGGAATAGCCTGGCTTGGGAAGGCAGAGCTACCTGCAAGCACGACACAGACCTGCAACTGTCTGGTCAAGCACAGGTTTTCTGGAGCAAAGAAATAATAAGGACACAGGACAATCTGTTTTGAACACCAGAGTCTTCCGGGATTCAAAGCCATAACTTTTTTTATTTCCCTCCTAAAATGTTAATTCAAATGCGCAACTAAGTAAGTGCCAAAACAACTTGTAAAACTTTTAGTAACCCCACATTGACAGAAAAGTAGTATTGCAGAGTGTGCTTCGTTCCCTTTGATCTATGATTTATTGATGCACAGTATGAAATATTCATTAAAACAGACTGCTGTTTCCCGTTGATTTGTCATGTTTTTAATTCATATTTTAACACATTAATAAAACTGACACTATTAATTATTTTTTGAAATACCAAATATATTTGAGATGTAAAACTGGCATAGGTTATGCTTGATATTAAAATATCAGGAGGAATTAGTTCAAGCAAAATATGATCTGCAAGTGCTTGTAATGATACTCTATATTCTATCGCCCCAAACAACTCCCTAGTTCCCTTCACTACTTTGAAACAACTTTCAATTACAAATGCAAACTGCACTTAGAAGCAGTTGTAACATTAAGCTCATGCTGCTTTGGCATTTCATACAAATATGTACGTTCATCGGTCTTTGCTTTGGGTGTAACATACAAATATATTGGAGGGGCACAGGAACCTGTTTTTCTGAAATCATTACTGATCTTGGTCTTCAGTGGTGTTTTTTTCTTAGCAACAGTTTGGTTTAACAATCCACAAGGCAACCCTGTTCTGCCACTCCATCTGCTATGTAGCAATAATAGGAAGGCTTATGCATTTTTAAGGGAAACATAGGCTGTCTTGTAAAAGGCAGCCTCATAATTACAGCTTCTCACTTGGAGGAGGACATGCTGAAATGTGCCTATGAAAAATTAAAGTTCACATATTGGTCAGAAAAACACTACTGAGGTACATTTGTTTACTTCCCCCAATTATTTGGCCCACAGAGATGAATTGTAAAGTGTTGCTCAAAATCAGAATGATCACCTCTTAGGACTGTGCTGTTAAACTGGTGGCATTGGAGATCTGGCCATTTCTACTTATGAAGAAGTCAAAGAGACTAATTCATTTGCTCATTTGGAAAAAAATTAAAGTTCCAAATAAATAAACTCTTTTAAATAGCACATCATACGAACGCTCAGATATCAGTTCTCATTTCTCAGTGAATTTTTTCAAGAGCTTATAGCTAGAGGGAAAAGCAGAAAAATATTACTGACCCAAGACCACTCAAAAGGCTCAAGCAGCTTTCTCCCTTACTGTTGACAAAATTATGCAATTAAAATAACTACAATTTTTTGGTTTTCACTGGAACCAGACTTATGAGTTTTCTTTAATAACAATTCTGAAATCTGAGAGGGGCATAGCTGTGCATACAATATTAAGGTGCACAACTAGGGTAAAAAAGTTACCTTTAGCTCCATGTGACACATCACAGAATCTTAGATTTAATCAAAATGCAAAATAGACTCTAACTTCTCCCCAAACCTGAAGAGTCCCAGCAAGATAGCAGTTTTCAGGGATTGGGAATATGGCATCATTGGGCAGGAGCTGAGAGGCCCAGAGGGTACCACAGCAGGAGAGTCCTTGGTTGGTTGTGCGTCCGCCCATCTCTTCCATGGCAGGAGTAAAGCAGCCCCCAGCTCCTGGTGCAGCCTTACACCCCAACACCTTGGCATGACCAGACAGGAGAGCCTGCCTGGAGATTTAAGAACGACCATGTGTGCTGCTTTGGGGTGTTCCTCATATGGAGAATGGCAAAGGCAGTGTTTGCAATTCTTTGACCTAAAGGTCAAAGGGACATTTGACAATTAGGTACCAGCTCAGGCCTCCTTGCAAACATTGAGTGCCATGTGGGAAGAAGTGTCCTCGAGGTCTCATGCTGCTCAAACTTTGGCAAAGGAAGGAAGAAGTGATGTCCACTCATTACACACATACATTATCTGCCAGTCTCAAATCCATGTGTTTCCTAATGGCAATGTGGAAGCTCAAATTTTAGAACCCTTTTTTTTTGTGTGTGTGTGTGTATTGATTTGTTTTATAACAAATCAGCATTTCATCTGACCTTTAAAATTGAAGTATCCATGGTTCAGCAGCTCCCAAAGCCTTTGCCATCACATAATTATGGAACTGTGATTCAGGTCTGTTTAGCAGACAACCTCAGGCAGGAAGTTCTGCAAATATATTGTAGTTGCTTCTTTATTAATTGTCAGCAGCTTCAGCTACTGGAGTTCAAAAGCCACCAATACCCCAAAGAAACACTAAGTGCTGACTGAAAACAGAAGGTGATGGTAGAGCCAAAGGCCAGAGTCCTGCAGAGCGTTCCACAGGGGTGTGCCTATGTGGCTCCTGATGTTGCACTTCCCACGTTATGGCTACAATCTCAGTGCCAACCCAAGAAAGGGAGTGCATAAACATCACTTTCAACATGTTAATGACAAGGGAAAGCACTCACTGAACTAGAATAAGCATCTCTTTCTCCACTGTATTATGGAGAAGGCTGCAAATGCAAGTAAGATCAGACCCTATACTGGGATGGAACAGATGCTGGTGAATTATCCTGTCAATTATAATTTTGTCTGCACTAGAACGGAATAAAAATATAACAGAAAAACCCTCAAGATGTGTGTAAAGTTTATTATCTGAAATGTCATTGCAGATGGAAAACAATCCTTAATCTAGTAAAACTGGGTTTGCAGCTGTATGCACAGTTTGTGCTGTGGTGTGGTGTAAGGGTATCTGAACATGTCACAGCAAACAACTGCAGCAAGAAACAGAAGTTGTAGGTCAGCTACAAATGCACACAGTTCCAGCCGTGGTGTAGCTGGTTTTTGGGGCTGTGCTCGTGTGCACACCCAGTGTTTGCACCACTAATTCTCTGTGTGACCCGGGAAGGCCCAGCCAGTCTCAGCACAGATGGGATGAGGGGCTGGCTTGAGACAACGGGCCAGCTGGAAAGGAGGTGATTGACTGAACCATCACAATTACATTTTGGAATTATTGTTATAAGAGCTCTCTGGGAGGGAATTTTGGATAGTTGCAGAAGTTGCCCCAGGCACCTCCTGCTGTGTTAAGCCCGGTCTGAATGCCTGAACATGTTAGTTAACATCCTGGGTGGAGAATCTGGCCCTGCCCTCCAAAGCCTCCCCTTGGTGACTTCTGCTGAGGAAGGGATCAAACTGAGCATAGCTATCTGTAAACAGCTAATAGAAACTGGTGCTGCAAAAATGCTATGTGGGAAATTATTTGTATGTAGTTAAGCTATTTAAGAGATGTTTTGTCTTTAGTTAAGATATATCAATAGCAATGAATTAAACATGCTGGAGCAATCCCCTAGGATCACAGGCGAGCTGACACAGATTAATTCAGCAGCACAGAAGAGTCTCACCTAAACGAGCTGAAGATGCTTCTGCAAAGACACATCAGAGACTCCCATTTCCACCCAGGAAGCAACCACCCATCCTTTTTGGGAAACTGGATTCCCCACGTGAGCATCACCTTATGCAAAGACCCACCAGAGCAGCTCCTTTTAAAAAACCCTGCCTGGGAGTGCCTGTACAACACTATCCCACCACAAACAGATGGGCCCTCCAGATGTGCTCCTGCCCCCTCCTGAAAGGACAGGGTGCCACAGCTATTCATTCTGCTCTCAGTACCCAAAAGACTACTTATAAAGCTTGTTTAGGTAACACCAATTACCTCAGCATGTACACATCCCACAGGAGCTGTGATGAGCACTGGCCAGAGTCAGAGAGGTCTAGCTGACCCTGCAAGAGTTATTGGGCTATTTGCTTTGTATATGCCTCATTTTCCCTCTCTCTAAAAGGGGGTGATATACAGCTCTTGGAATTTGTGGATGATTTAGGAGCTGCACATTATTTTTACTCTTCTTGTCGAGTTTCGACAACCAGTGATATCAGGTCAAAAGCAAAGCAAGTTTTCATTAATGAAACATGAATCCTTTCCTAATACAGTGGGACTGAGCAGTCTGTAGGATGATTTTGTTGTCTGATATCGTTACCCTTTATGATCTCATATTTTATGGTAGTTAATGCCATTGGAGGAAAACATGATTAGAGCAGAAAGCAGCTTCAAAGCAGCCATTGCTCAGTGCATTCATCACACTTGCCGCAGAGCTGGATTTTTCCTCTCTACAAATATAATCAATCAGTGCAGGTAAAGAGTTAGTTGCAAATAGAAGCACTTTATGTGAACTAGTGTGTATCCTGTTTTTATCAGTGTGCTGGGAAGTGTAGTTAGAGTGGGATAAGTTATGTGGTGTGGGCTTAGGCATTAATGAATATGAGAAACTAAATTATTGAATTTTGCAATGCAAATTATTTTTTGAGCACAAATTCTTCACTTTTGAATGTTAAGGGCTCATAAAAAATGTCAATGGTTTATGAATTAGGCCATTAGCATGCAATTTGTGATTCAAACAGTACCACAGCCTCATGTAATAAGTGACTGAATAAAGAGCAGCATTCCTCTCTACACTTGCAAAATAGTTTGTCAGGAATTTCTGAAGGCAAATGCAGGGAGATGTCACACGAGGGACTCATTCCCTCCCTCTGGGAATGCATGGTTAGACAGAGGAGGGGTCCTGTGCCTATCCCTGAGTACAGTGCCCAGAATTGCTGTGTTTTTGTGGTCTGTGCAATCACAGCAACAGGCAGAGCATCTGTACAGGTCAAACAAGCGCTCTCATCTCGTGGGGGTGTGTGCACCTACAGAGGTGCTGCCACCTCAGCCTGTCAGCAGTAGCTGGCCCTTTTGCCAGAGGCACCAACAATTTTAACTGTGAAATCTCTTGACTCTTCAATAAAAATAATATCCACCCAGGGTGGGATGAACATTGGACATTTCTGAATACATGCATTTATACATCTTGATTGAAAAGAAAATCTGTGCTGAGCAAGCGTGCCTGAGAGCTGGGATACCCTGCATGGCACTGGGCAGCACGAGGTAACCTGAAGGTGTCCCAAACACAAACGTGGGCTCAAACTGTTGTCTTGGTGGGCCTTTCCCAATTCAAACAGTAGAATCTTTCTGTTCCCAGGATAGTCCTTACAAAGGTAACAAAAAAGAACAACTATTACTGATATAAAAATTTATCCTTGCCCAGGATGAGAGCAATTTTGGAAAGGAAACACCAAGCATGAGAACATCTCTGTGGCAGGTTGAATACTGCTGTTATCTAAAAGATCTCTGCAGCTGCTCAGTGTTTCAGAATCCGTAGAGGGGTAGAAGAATAAACCAGAAAGAAGAGGAGGCAGAGGAATGTGTGGAAGAGGGATGTTAAATGCTTTTGATATATAACATACACTCTTAAAATAGTATGTATGCATTATACATTATACGATGGCGTATGAAACCCCTGAAATGAAGGGCACAACCAATTTGAAAATGCAGCTCTAATTTGTGCCCATGGCATCCATGATCCTCCCTTTCTCTGCTTGCAAATCGGTGCCACGAATGCTGAAGCTGATTCCATTCCCCAAGCTGACCTTTGGTATGGTCTCTAATGAGGCAGAAGGTATCAATTCCAGGGACCTCGGTAGGGGATGTGCACTTCTTACAACTCCCTACAACAGAGCAGCATTCATCATAGAGCTCATAGCAGAAGAGGAGAGGGGCTGAGCAGCTGGTGGCAAAACAGAGGAATGGAGAGAAACCTTTGATTCAGAATCAGAAGCTACAAGGATTTTGGCTGCCCCTGCTGCTGGCTGTGGTTAGCACTTAAGGCAGTGCATCTTTTCTGTCTGCCTACCTTAGCTGTGTAACACAACTTGCCATGGGCCATATCCCAGAGTCTCTGGCCTGGCTTTCAAGGCTGGAGCAGCTCATGCCCTGGATTTTTTTTCTCTCTCCTTTCTTGCAACTGAATACACACACATCTACTACATGTGTATGTAATTTACTGGGCAATCAGGAGATCTGTGTGATGGGGCTGTTTGAAAGACTGATCCACGAGGCCAGTTTCAAATTTCAGTACAACACTAGATTAGCACTCACAAAAAATACAGGTTGCCAGTTATTAGCCTTAATGAATAATTAGCATTACTTATGCAAATCACTTAGCATTGAAGAGTCTTATTCTAAATTAGCTGTGAGTGTACAGCAACCATGATGTTGCTGTAGGTAGGTAATTTTGATTCAGGGTGGCCCAGCTTACGAGCTCTTCCTTATCTTTTTTTATCATTCCTGTTCTGCTCATAGTTCACCTCTCCAAAAGCAGCTTCAATCTGCTTCTGACCATTTATTTTTTCCATGGGGACCAATATTTATGCTGGTTTCACCAGACATCTTGTTTGCTTGTCCTGTGTGGTGTATACACACACACACACACACACACACAACATAAATATGTGTTCAAAACATATATGTTTCTTTCTGTTTCAACATACAACATTCCCACCTGTTCCACACCCTCTTTTCTTGCAGATTTTGCCATGTACACACTTTTTACAGTAGCCCCATTTGTGCAAGTATAAAAATCCCCATTGGCTGCTTTGCTGTTACACATTATTTCTATATTTCTGCTTAGATTTGCATGTTTGCTGCCTACCTTATTAGTGATGTTACAACATCAGGGCATACTCGCACACTGTCACTAGGTATGCTATTTTAGCATGCTTATGTCCAGGTTAGTAATATCTTGCTTAATATGCTCACACTCCATAGGTGAGCAGGCCCTGCTTGGGCTGCACTCTTTCACGTTCTGTGGAACTATTTTCTGGTCTTTTCTAACAAAAGTGTTGCTGCTGATTAAAGTGTAATAAAGAATGATGCTTTTCCCCCTGCTCGTTTCACCCACCTGATGGGACATCTGCTGTGTTAAGAGTACCCATTAATGTCCTGCCCTCCATAGTTATGATGTAACTGTTTGTCAGTAGTCATTGTCTCTTTTAAAGCAAAATTTAAACAGGTGTCCTTCACCCCTCATGCTTTAATGGGCTCGATGTCACCATCACAAGCAGAGAGCCCGGGCCACTGATTAGCAGTTGAAATCAGTGGTGTACAAAATGTGTATAAAACAGGAATCCTGATTTATGACTGTTTTCTGTTACTCCACTATAACCACAGGATACTGTTCAGTATTACAAAAGGCCGTGTACCTGCCAGCACCTGTCAACTCTCATGACCAATGTCAGCATCAGAGCACTTCAAGGTCTTGCTTTTACCTCTCACCACAAAATCAGATGCTAATACAGACCATAACCCTCGCTCATGGCAGGAAGCAAAGGACCAAGGAGACCAGGGTCTCTCAAGTGTGAAACATCAACACTTAGTACCTTGAAGTGCTGTCAGACTGCTCATGCCCTGGGGACAGTCACCTCTCTTCTGGCCAGTTGATGATGCTCAAGCATTGCAAAGGTCAGAAAGCATAAAAGAAAACCTTAGAGCAGGATGTTTAGTAAATTTGAATTATGAAAAAAAAAAAAAGAATTTTTAAATTATCCTCATGGCTTTGGATTTTAGTGTCATGATCAGGTTTGCATAGCAATGCTGTGTTCAGAGCACTAAAACAACAGGGTCCCCATCCCCTGAGCTGGGGGAAGAGGGAATCCTACCAAGACGGAGCTTTATTGGTCTGTATCGGACTGGGGTGGCCACCCCAGTATGGGAGGTCCCACTGGATGGGCTGCCAAGGCATGAGATGGGGCTGAGACAGAGCCCAAAGCATGAGAGAGATGCTCTGAAAAATGAGAACTCGGAGCTGTTTGTGCTGTAACTAACCACAGAGGCACTGAGTTATATTCTACCAATTTAGGTCAATACCAGATTTTAAGCTAGTAAATTGTGGGGGAAAGGTTGCTTTTTCAGTAAAAGACAAAGAAATAAACCCACAACCTGTGGTCCTTATCATGATTAATCCTGGCCGGCGCGCTGTGCTCATGCTCTAGTTGACCAGAACACGTTTGATTCAGTGCAGCTGAGTGGGTTTACATAACTCATGGAGATGGGGCAATCACTTTTAAATTATCCTTGGGGCTTTGGATTTTAGTGTCATGACCAGGTTTGCATAGCATGCTAGTCATCACTTAATATGGCAGGCAAGCATTTTATTTCTTATTGTATTATCACACAGTAATACAGAATATGTTCCAGTCAAATTCTCGTTTATAAATAAAGAGGACACCCACTGTTTTGCATGGTTTTTTTACTGACCACTAGTGAATCATTTACAGCTGTGTCTCCAATGTCAAGCCTGCACCCCATCTCTTATATTCCATGTCCACACTCATCCCTACTGCAACCTGCACCTCCTTGTTGTTGTCCCTGTTATTCTTACCAAGCCTGTATCTCTCGACACTGCATCATTATGCTGGAGACATAAATATCCCATTCTACCCAGAACACCTGCTTGTTACTGCTGTCTATATAAAAGTACAGATCTCCATCACAAACAAGGGTAAACCAGAGACAGACCCCTGGTCCCCTAGAGAAATTGTCATCCCAGCTAACCCAAGTAAAGCAAAGGCAGATCAAGAAGAGTTCAGACAAGGCCTGACTGTGCCTCTGTCCCCAGGTCTGGCAAACTCAGGACAAAGCTTATGGCCTATTACCTGCAAGGACAATACTGTATTAGTTCACTGCTACAGAGAAGGAACTAATTGCTTTTTTGTTCCACTGTGTTTGCTTATTATTGACTGGGAAGAACTCTGTTGCAAAGCTCAGTCCAGCCATGCTGTGCTGCCCTGCTGTGGGTGGGTAGTTGCAGTCACGATGAACCACGTGGAAAACTGGTACCTGCCCTTGGAAAGTTATACATCCAACTAGATCAGCTTTTAACTTATGAGGATGAAGTTGTAATTGTAAGGAAAAAAAGTAACTAAAAAAAGAAAAATATCACAGCCAGAATGCACACACAGAAAGGAAATCTGAACGACTGGTCTGAAGAGCAGGAGTGCTTTCCCTGAAGTGCTTTCCATGTATGAAGTGTTGGTTAGGTGATGAGTTACTGAGTACAGTGCAAAAACTCCTTTCCTCCTATACCAACCACCCCAGCACCCTGGTCTTTCAAAACCACAGTCACATACTCTTTCCTAGAAATGAGTGATGGTTGCCTTGTGTAATAAAATATTCAACTTCACAACAACGCTTTAAAAAGAAGGAGGTTCATGAATTTTTAAAATTATTTTGTAAATCACTCTGAAAGCTGACACTGAAGGCTAACACCTCTGCTGGTGTACAAATGCCAAGTGATCCTCATATTCAGCCTGCCACTGGGTTTTGTGGGAACCTTCCCCGCTGATGTGTCAGAAACTCTCTCCTTTACCTGCTGCGAGCATTGCCCCCACACTCAGTGCAGTAACCCCACCCACACGCCCAGAGCTGCTCAGGCACTCCAGGGCAATTCTGGCAGGAGGAGGCTGTTTCAGGGTTCCCTGATGGGATGTGTCTCCCTAGGCAGCATGGCTGGCAAAGCTCACAAGCTACTTCCTGGCATTCCCCAGACAAGAAACAGGCAGTCTGAAGTGTATTTGTTTTGCAGTGCTCGTGACTGCTTCTCTTCTTGGAAAGAAACTGGTGGGTGACTTATTTTTTGTCTATAACTGTCACCAGCAGTCTCCAGATCATTTTTTGTGAAATCAGGGAAATCCCAGGCACCAACAAGTAGAGGAAACTTCCCTCTGCAGAGATCACAGTCTCTGTAAAGCACTACAGATAGGACTGTGTGGTGTAGGAGGAAGGGCAGTGCTTTTCACACTCCCCTTCTCGCTCCGTACTTTCTGTGCAGCAGCCCATTCTTAGGCAGCCTGGTGATGGCTGTTCAACAAAACAGCCAGAAGGGAGGAGATACCCATCAGCAGAGCTAAAAACAGTCATGAAGGTGAGCAACAGCACCTGCAGGAAGGTGGGAAACATTCACACATCAACTCAATATACATCAACACTTTTAGAAAAAAAAATCAGTTACTATGCTTGCACCTGTGGAAGGAAAAAAACCCATTCCTGCTAAATGTCAGCAAACTGTTGTCTGGAGAGATGTTTTGCTGTGACTGCACTAGACAACAAACAGGCCAAATTTTTATTGCATGGTGCGACTTAAGTGAGAACCTCCTCCTTCCCCCTCACCAGCAGGGAAGCAGCACAAGTGAGAGGGAGTTGATTGTGATGGTTCTCCCCGGGCTGCTGCAGAAAGGCTGACAGCCTCCTGGTGCTTGCAGTGGGGCACGCTCTGGGTTCAAACCCTGCTGGTGACCCAGATGGAGGAGTTGTTAGACAATGTTCTTTAATTGGCAATTTTCTGCTCTGTTCTCTTCTGCATCTGTTATTTATGTATCACAGCTTTCCTGCATGCTGGTAGACAACAAGGAACTACAGCAGTGGTATCCCCTCATATTTAAAACATTTAGACAGGCAAACCCCCAAAATTCGCATAACAGAATGGTTCATTACACTCAAAGGAAATTTTGTTGCTTTACAAAACATTTCTCTGAGATGATAAAGCCCACATGGCTGCTGCACAACAACTACTGAGCAACAGAGGAAGAACAAAGAATAAACCAAACAGCAAGATGCTTCGGCAAAGATGCTGACCCAATATAGCAGCTTCCAACGTGCAGAGCTGCAACCACAGCAGCGCCTTGGAGTTAAGTGCCGATGAGCTTGGTGTTATGCCAACAAAATCATCAAGAAGCTGGATCTCTCCTTGTTATTAAATTGGGCAAGCAAACAAATGAAAGGAATCAAAGCAATAACAAAGGGCAGATAACCCCTGGGCTATCTCGTAAGCAGTGGCTGACAGATGTGGATTACTGAAAAAGTAAAGAGCTTGCCACTTGTATGTAATAAAGCCACAGGGATTTCAACAATACCCTTCTTGTTTTAAAGAAGAGCAAAGGCATATATTGTCAAAACCATAAAGCTTGCCACAGTGCACTGCTGCACTATATAAAGACATCACAGGCTTACGGTTTTGAAAGGAGTGACAGCTATTACATGCTGAAATTTTTCAGTGAGGCACTGCATGGAGTAACTAAGGATCATGCAGGGAAGCATCATCTATTTCTTCCTTGACAAGAACACCTGGATGACCCCTCTGAATTGGTCAGTTGGACTTACTGGTCTAGACATTTATCACTGCACCTGATTTTTTTTCTTTCTCTCTTTTTTTTTTTCCCCCCAAACAAACTCTAGAAAAGCAGTATTTTAGTTTCATGAAGAGCCCAGAGGTAGAAAAAAAAGGTTGTCACACTTGTTTTCAGTTCTTGTGCTGACCAGGTGTAATTTGTCATCTGAGGATGCAAGCTGGCATTTGAACTAGAAGTTGCCTGAATTTTGGCACAATTTCTAGTAGAGCTGTAAAAGCCCCACCTGTCACCCTTTTCACTGCCTAGTCAGCTTACAGTGGTAAGGAAGTGTTAAAGGTGCCTGTACTGGCCTTGGCAGTGCTGGGGAATGGTTGGGCTCAGCTCAATGATCTTAGGCGTCTTTTCAGCCTGAACAGTTCTATGATTCTATGACAAACTCTTGCCTTTGTTGCTGTTTTAAGTCTTTAAGACCTTCCCTTTCAAATTCAAACATACACTGTACTCTTTTAAGACTGAGTTACTCCTGTCTTATTTAATGCCTCATTTCAGTTTGTAACTGCTATTTTATTGTCAGTGAAAACCTAACTGTGGTGGACATTGCATAGCAGCACAACATACATGCAGTCATTTGATACCCACACACAATTGACACAACACAGAGAAAACCTGCCTGATGAACAATATGCTCCTCTGTTCATCTATTTCCATTACATCTACCTCTAAAAGCTTCAATGAAAAACCTGGGAATATTATCTTTAACAACCTGATACATCTTAAAGCTTCCCATATGGCACAGAGCAGATTTCTCTCTGTTCCTTCAAAGTGCTGTTTTTCAGTCTTTTATATCATAACCCCTTGGTGTTACCACTGGGAATTTTCAACAGGGCTGATTCCCAACAACGTGATGCACGAAACTTGATTCTAACCCTGAGAAATCCCACGATGTCCAACTTAACATCTCCCTGGGGAAAGTTTTGGATCTTCTGCTGTGATGATTTGCAGGACATATTAAATTCAGCAATGCAACTTGTGGCTCCAAAGTCCCTAAGGTTTGCTTTTACATGATATAAATCATAATCGCACAGCTACATATAAGGTCCTACTGCATCATAGTGAAGAACATGGAAAACATACATATAATACAAATTTAACAGTCTGATTATTTTTAAAATACATTTCTGTTGTACTAGTGCACCAAGGAATTTCTTGGCACTTATTTGGGACAACAGCCTGTAAAGAATTGCCAGAATGGGTCATGGTGACTTTGCTCGTGGCCTGCAGAAGGTGGTCAGAGAAAGGCAGCAAAGCAGGTCTTCACTTACAGGTGTTCTCTCTCTAAGTATTCCCAATATCCAGCCATTCAAAATCCAGACCAGCACAACCTTAAACCAAACTGTAACAATATGTGTAGTATGTCAACATGCATTATTTCAATTCTTTTACATTTCATCTTCCTCTTTCTCTTCTATGCCATGCCTAAATGAAACCACGAGATGCCATTTCTGCAGTGGAACATGAACAAACAGCAATTCAGTTCCAATAAAATCAAGCAGATCACGTTCTGCTAATAAGAAGCTAAAGGTTTAGAATGAAAACATTATTAAGCAGAAATCAAAAAATTATTTTCCACTATATACTAATTAAGATTTTTCAAAATATGACAGGAAAAAATCCAAACAAACAAACAAAAAGAAATAAGAAAATAGCAAACCATAGAGTAATTTTAAAACACAAAGAAAAATGTTACAACATAATTTATAGAGCCTCTGAATATGTGAATAGTGAAATAGGTAGTCAGAAAGCCAGACATTTTTATTAATTTAAAAATAAATTTACAACAACTGTTTATAAAAATTGGCTCTTGGGGAAAGAGTGACTACACTCAAAAATACTGACATTAACTAACTTCAAAATATCTGAAATTACCAAATAAAACAAGTATTACAAGCACTTTAATAGGCAAAGTCTCCTGGTCCTCCAGCCATCATATGATAAATCTCAGCCCACACATCAATTTGTTAGAAGGCAAGTCAGAACAATAACAAAGACAAACAGCCATTAGTGGACAAGACAGTGTCATCAAGCAAGATCTTGCAAATAATATATTGTTGTTTGTCATCAAGACACTTTTAATACACCAGAGTCCTTTCCAAAAGCACCTATAATCAATTCCTTCTAATTTACAAACTCAGACTACGAGAGTGATAGTAATTTCATATTTTACACACCCACAGAGGTTACGACAATTGATTCAGTTCAGCAAAGTACCGTAATGACTTTGAATGCACTTGAAAGATTTTTGCATTTGTTTTCTAGAGCTGTAAAAAAAGTAATTCAAACTCTGCCACATGGGCACAATTTGTAAAGGTTGTACATGAAAAGTATGGATTCAGTTCTGACAAAGACAGCTCTCATCTTATTATAAACCATCTGCAAGGCATGCTGGTCGCTGCACTAAAACACTTGGCTTCCCTTTGTTTGTACTTTATGCGATCTGAATAGATTTCAGAATTTCTACAGAAAAAAAAAGAGGGGGAATGAAAAATGGGTGATACTTAAAACCGCTTCAGAACAACTGGTTTTTAGTCAATTCTTTTCATCAATGCTTTAAGTAAGGATATGCAACCTCTGCCCCTAGATTAACAACCCCCATAAAGATGAAAGCAATCAGAACTCTCCGTAGCTCAATGCAAGATTTCCACCCATAAAACAAGACGAATGGGTACGTGGCCTGCCTTTCACTACCTCTCACCAGCCAAATGGAACTGGTAATAAAACAGCAGCCCTGCTATTTCTGCCCTCAGAATAATATGAAACAGCTCGATTTACAAGATCATCAGATAAGGGAGGGTTTGTTGGTTGGTTTGTTTGTTTGTTTGTGGGTTTTTTTGGCACCTCCTGAAAAGGTTTAGTGACCAAAGTCATAACTTCTGAGGGGTAATGGCCTCAGAGCAAAAAGATGGCAGTGACTCCAGTCTGCAAGAGGAACCAAGAGCTGAATAGAAAGAGATTTTTATTGGGTTTTGTCAGCACTTTAGAGGAGCCTTGCCAGATCCAAGGTAAGCAGACAAGGCAAGAGCAGAGAAACCCCATCTGGTCTTAGTGACAAAGGAAGAACTTAGGCCATCAGTGCTTGTTAGAGAAGAAAGGAAAGAAAAAGGTTCTCAGATATCATAAGACTGCAATGTGAGACTTTAAATAGCACTTTTAATATGTGGGGGAGTCTCCTGGGTGCCGAGTCCTACTTTAGGAACCATCTCTGTTTCTTCTCTCAATCACAAAGAAAGAAGATCAGTAGATCACTGCAAACATGGACTACTCCCACACCTGATGCTTCAAGCAGCAGAAACCTTCACAGGACCCTCCTGCCATCAAAAGAGGTTTGTATATGTGTCTGTGTCCGCATTCATCCTCCTGTGGTAGTTTAAGGGATCCTGTAAGCTTTACTTTGGGGACAAATGTGTTCACTTTTATTTCCAGTGCTTGATGTGAGAGCACATTTGACCAAGTCCTGCTTTGTGGGCAGCCTTCCTTTGGATGTGCACCATCCTCTCCATGGCCAGGGGGAAGGTCATTCCCCTGCAGAGCCCCAAACACCTGCTAAGGAAGGGATACCCCACAGCACCTGAGCATTCCACTGTGAGGTGAAAAGATGTACAGGTGCTGTATGTTCAGCTAAAGGACTTCTTTGTTAGTCCACTGACATAAAAGGAACTACGCCCAGTATGCTGAAGAGCTGACTCATAACTTCAAATGAAACCTTTTCATTCACACTTAGACAGTTTCGACTGAAAGATTAAGTCACTGAAGAACTCTGCTGTTGGGAAGACACTCAGCAGCAGGAACTTGAAAACAGTAACACAGCACTACTTTTCTAATACTCCTTGTCAGTCTGTCTTGCCCATCTGAAAGGCCTTTTGGGTTTGGGATTTGACACTAAGAGATGGTGCAGCTTCTGCCAGTATGGATTGGGATCTCACTGGAGGCTTTTATGCTAAAATTAGATGCTACAAAAAAGCTGTAAGAAAAAAACCCAAACAGCCCTATTTAGATTAATGCTTTAAAATATGAAATCTTGGGCCGAGGGAAGGCTATGGCAATTCTGCATTGTGTTCAGCAGATCTAGAATTTCAACTACAGTGTTTGGGGGTTTAAAGGCTTGCCTGGTTAGACAGCTGATGAAGTGAGAAGCAGAAATTGCTGCTTTCCTCCAAACCAAGGGAATCAGTGTCATGGAAGACAGTGTAGTAGCAAAGAGATGGTACTGGCAAGGTAACACACTTGAATGATTTTATGATTTATATTCTCCTCCTTATCTGTGACAATGTCCATTCTCTGAAGATGAAACAGGAGACATACAGCTGCTGCATATATATTTATTTTCATTGTGTTCTAGCTTTCAGAACAGTGCCAAGGTCCATGAAAATAATAACCTAAGGCGGTAAGAAGAAAAAGACGTGGCTGCTCTCGACCTGCCAGGTGTTCTCCTCACAGCTCTGCCAGAACACACACTCTGGGCAGGGAGTTGCTGCCAGATACCTGTGCATCTCCAGTGCAAGTGCAGGTTCACTTGTGGAATAAAATGTCCCATTCATTTATTATTTGCTCTTTGACCTTATTGAAATGACTTGCATCTTTACAGTTTATCCCTTATACAGTTTGCTAAGAGCAGGTGCTGAAAAAGCAAAATTGCCTACCTGAAGTCTTAGCAAAAAAGATGGTAAAACAACATAGTAAAGGAAACAAATTTAGAAGCCTAACTTGTTTCTGTTGGAGAAGAGATACTGCTTCTTTTCTGAGGGCATGGCTTGAGCACCTATGCTTGTTAGCTGCTTTAAGGCAGATGCAGCCAGGTCCAAGGAACAAAGTCTCCATGATGGTTAGTTCAAAACATGGGCCTGTGTTTGACATACAGGCTTCAAATAATCCAAGGTGGTTGATCACAAATTATTTCACAATACAAATCCAAAACCATTATTGTTCTTTTTCTAAGTTGAATATTAAAATAATTACAGTCTATGATCAATACAAAAAGTATGAACTTGCTTTGAAATGAGGGTAAACCACTCACTTTTCCCCCAAAACTCCTACCAAACAAGTACATTAGTGCAAAGTTGGCCTATATGGGTACACCATCCCAAGCCTACAAAAACATACTGAGAATATTGAAACTCCCTTCTTTCCCCAAGACACATGTGATACTCACAAGGCTGTTTTAAACCTTTCTCTCTTGGAAACTTTCAGAAGCACTTTGATAAATGAAGAACTCTAGATATTTCTTGAAGATCATGATATACTCACTGAGTGAGTTCCAAGTCTAGTTTTAGTTCCAAAGATATTGCAGTGGCTGGAGAGTGGTAAATGATTTTTTATTAGCCATAGACAAAAATCAAATTTGTGCCTCAATCTCCATCAATCTTAGTAAGACTCTGATGCAGTGATACTGTTTTATTGGCTGGACTAATGAACACTGGAGTCAGTTCCTTTGTCCTCAGTTGGTTAAAAAAGTTATTCAGGTCCTCCTGTCAGTATTTCAAAGCTGATGGTCTGATTTCTGCCACCACACTGACTCCTGAGAGAATTCCACTAATGCTTTCTTTGTTACCCTTTAGTAACAGGTATTCCTTTCCACAGAACACGAATGAATTGATGAAGTTTCCCTGTGGCAGCATCACTGAGCCTGTTTCTGCTAAAGCTGAACGTGCATCATTTTACCATTCTGCCATTCTGTCTTCTGGAACTCGACTGGGGCTGGGACTTACAAGGAACAGGAAGAGCCAAGAGAGGAAAATTTCTATCCTCAACCTCCTCAAACACAACACAAGGGTGATCTGTGTGAACCTACTTTACTTCATATTAAAGGAGCAGGTGCTGGTGCATCATTTGTCACTGAAATGCATTGGGAGAGCAGTAGCTTAAAGCAAAGGTAACAGTGACTTCTTCGTCGCTGTGACTCGGGGCCTTTACTTGAATGTCATTTGTTATTTACAAAATGAAGCTCTTTCCACAAAGACCCTGCTCATGGTCCCCTATCTCAGACTGGATGGGTATCCCCTCCTTCACAGGGGAATTCAGAATAGGAGTATAAATGATGACATGTTAATTCTCCCTTTGGGCTTTCAACCAAAGGTACTGCTACCCAGAATACTCAGAATAACGACTGTAGGAGCTGAAGACTGTAACATAGATTAAAAACTCCTAAGAATTATACTCACCACTTCCTCCAATAACAGATATTATGTGATTATTAGTTTACCAACAGACCACAACTTTCCCAAATTAATGACTGTATTTTTGATTATAATTTTTCAAAACTGTTGTGATGTGAAATGGTAAGTGATTTGCAAGCATCGGTTTTAGATATTTAAATCTGAGCTGTCAAGTTTTGCAAAGCTCATATTTTCTGCTTGGAGGCTGTTGGATACAACTTTCAGAGACTTGTATAGGGGAATGATTATAAACTAACTGTCTATAGGACGCTGTCTGCAAGTACAGATAAGAGTGATGATTAATAATGCTTGTGTGATGTTATCCAAACACAAGAGGTTTATATTAAAAAATCAAGCCTAAATATGTACTGAAGAAAATCAACCTAAGATAGTAGCAGTAGCCTTCCTTTTTTTGGATGGTGACATTTAGTGCTCAATTTCTTGGAGAGAAAGTGAAGTGTAAGCAAAATTCAAAACACCACTCAGACTGTCTTTTGTTCTCTTTTTAGTTAAAAAAAATAAAAATTAAATGAATGAAAATATTCTTCCCTCCACACAGACCCAGTGTA
This sequence comes from Anabacerthia variegaticeps, assembly GCA_035583185.1. Classification (NCBI taxonomy): domain Eukaryota; kingdom Metazoa; phylum Chordata; class Aves; order Passeriformes; family Furnariidae; genus Anabacerthia; species Anabacerthia variegaticeps. The sequence continues at coordinate 4,809,933 of JAWWEW010000033.1, read as the reverse complement.
AGAAACACTGCTTTTACCCACAGCTTAAAATAATTACCCTAAAAATACCTGGAAGTGTTAAATTTGCTTCCAGTGGAGATTCTGATGGCCATTTCTTAATACCTGCTCCTTTCATTATCTCTCTCCACCCCAACTCAGCATGCTTTGAATGTCCAAAACTAATGTTCTTTAACAATTTATTATGAAAGAGCATGTGCATAAATTCAATTGCTCTCGGTAGGGAAGTGTGGCTTTCCTTACTTTGGGAACATCATTGCAGCCTTCCAGTACCTAACAGAGGCCTCCAGGAAAGCTGGAGAGGGACTTGTGACAAGGGCATGTAGTGACAGGACATGGGGCATGACTGTAAACTGGTAAAGGGTGGGTTTAGATTGGATATCAGGGAAAAACTCTTCCCTGGGAGGGTGGGCAGGCCCTGGCACAGGGTGGCCAGAGAAGCTGTGGCTGCCCCAGCCCTGGGAGTGTCCAAGGCTGAGGCTGGACAGGGCTTGGAGTAACCTGGGCTAGTGGGAGGTGTCCCTGCCCATGGCAGGGAGCTGGGACTAGATTATCTTTAAGCTCCCTTTCAATTTAAAACATTCTATAATTCCACAAACTTCTTTACTTCCTTGCAGAGCAATGTATTTCCTCTCTTTCACAAAGTACCAGGATCTTTGCAGTAGAGCAAAGTAGTCACCCGAAATGTTTTTTCAATAAAAGTATCTCAGCTCACTCAGTAAGAGGGTTTTCCTCATTCTCTGACTAAGACTCCTTTTTAACAGTCATATTCCAGTAACACCAATATTTCTGAACTCTTGGGGGAGAAAAATCTGCCTCAGTTCAAAGGTGTTAAGGGCTTCTTACCAGTCTTAATTCACAACAGTAAAATTGGCTGAAGCACAGGCGTCCTGGCCACTATTGCACTGACAGCAACAAAAACTGAGGTGAAATTGGGGTAAGACACTGCTTGAGTGTGCTAAGTTCACAACTGCCCCTGGGAACCCCGAATGACAAGCTTTGGGGTTTTTATAGCCTGTTGCATTTTCAGCATCAGGAAATTCTTTTCAGAGTGGTCCTGCATTGTTATTTCAAATCGCTTTAGAGATAGATCCTCCACCCGTTTTTGCAGTAATTTATGTGCCAATTCTTTACCAGCACTTAAATCACTACTAACCACTAACCAACCATTTTTTGCCTTGAGATGTTTAATTATTACAGGATAAATGGTACTAGTGAGGGATTCATGGGGAAACAGTAATTAGCAGTTCCATCTATCTCAATAAAAGAAAATATTATTATTAATTAATATCCATACAAGGAAGCAGAAGGAGTTTTTAAAAATCTACAATAGAGATATCTGCAGGGGCCACATTTGCTCAGAGTGTCTCTTTGACAGGTGCCCATTTATTATTTTAACAAGCTGAGATTGTCTGCATCTTCAATCACAGGAGGTCAATCCTTCATTCCTGTCAAATCTTTGATAACTAAAGTGTCTGTATTAATAACTAAAAACTGGAGAGAACAAGCTCAGAGAGCTACAGTATGGGGTCACATTGCTTGAAATTGCCAAAAGGCAGTCAGTTTGGAAAAGGAGAGAGTTTATCACTGCGTGTGTGGTGGTGATTAGTTTAGATGTGCCTTGGCACCACTTGGCTGCCAAGCAGCCCTTGATGTCCAAGCAGCCTCTTTTCTCCCACAGCAGTTTCCCTCTGCAGAGGAAGCAATAGCTACATCTGAGAAGGGAAGGGAGAGAGATTTTGTAATGCCCAAATAATACTTGAGCCATTGCAAATATTTGACATGTGAAAAATAATCGTACATCAGACACCTTAAATAAGGTAATGCAATAACCAGAAGTTACAGGCTCTCCTTGGAGGAACAGGTGACTATTTTAGCCAGATTGTTAAGTTATTAAATTGTGTCCCAAAGGGACAGTTTGAAACTGCCCCAGCAGGACTAAAAGCATGGCAAATACATAGATTTTCCATGCTCTTAGTGAGAAATTTTCTTACTTTTAAGAAAATGGCAAGCGAGTTCCTTATTGCCTGACTGGTTTAGCTTTGAAAGAGTTTCTGAATGTCTATGGGAGGGCAGAGATTTGTCATGGACAGAGCTCAGGACCAAACCTGAGGCTATGAGCACATGGAGAACTTTGTGTACTCACAGGTTCTCCAGACTGACTCATCACACGCATCACCCACATGTTAACATAACTGGTGCGTCTAAAAACTGCAAAATAATAAGCCAGCAAAAGAGATGAGACTCTGGTGCTTTCAATTTATAGAACACAGCCTGAACAGCTCGCTCATGCAGACACCCTCTCCTCCTCTCATGGCACAAGCTCACGGTGTCAAAAATGATGTCAAAAAATTAAATCATCCTCTCTCAGACTGCATCCAAACGTACAAATGAATTTGATTCTCCAACTCGACTTCCAGAGCTTTTACTAAACCTTGAAGATTATCTGTTCCCTAGCTTTACAAACACCACATTTTTCTCATCCATCTAAACCAAATATAAAAGCTTGTGGGTTTTCAGAACCTCCCTCGGTGACTGCCCACAGTGATGGGGTGTACAAATGCAGCTCATTAACCTCCTCAGCCCTGGCCCAGCTACAGCTGCTGGGGGACTGCAGGGTCCCCAGACTCGCTGCTCTCTCAGATGCTCAGCAGCACTGGTGAGTATCAGCAGTTTCTGAGGATACAGAATAAAAAATAACCTAATGCCTCTAACAGTAGAGGAATAGGAGGAAGCTAGGTGTCTTATGTGAATTTAGTTATGAAATCCTCTAGGCTACTTGCTTTGACTTCTAGGAATGCAGAGTTTAATAGTGGTAGAGACTTCTTTATTGCCCCATTAGTCATCAGCTGGACAGAGTTTAGCACTGGGTGTGCTGACAAAGTTGATGTTGGCAGTATAAAGCTGTAGGGCAGCCGACAGGCATACAGCACAATAAACTCTATAGTATAGAAATGTGGTTAAAATTAGAAGTGAACTTGAAAAATCTTGTATCTGTCAACACAGGTGAAGCCTTGGGTTTTGTTCCTGACCTGTCTGGTGGGCAGGCAGGTTTCTCTGTCTGCCTTAGTTTCCCCCCTTGCTCTGTAAAGCAGCAGTAACGGGGCTGAGCTCCTCTGCCAGGCATCACACGAGAAACCGGTTTATTTGCACAGTGGTTCTAAGGATATTGCTTGTATAACAACTACAGATTTCTTTCTAATGGTATGGGAATGTGGTAAATATTGTACAAACACATAAAGAGATACAGTCCTAAACCTGAGTTAATAAAGTGGGCAATCTGATACAGAGGGAAAGTTTGTTCCTAAACTTGCCTCAGCCTTGTATTAGAACAGGAGGAGGATGAGTCTGTGTTCAAAGTGTGTGGACAGCTTTGTGTCATCACCCCTATTTCTTTATCTTACAGATTTGATTTGGAAATCTCCTGAAATAAAATCTTCCAGAGTGTTTGACAAGATTCCCAAATTTTTGGCTATACATAAGTTTCAATTAAAAAGTGAATTGGTCTTCACTAAGGCTATTTTAATGAGTGAAGCCCCACAAGGAACATCCACTGTTCTATTGCAGAGGGAAGAAAACAGAAAGAAAATGCCCTTCCACTTAGACTTCTCAGGAGGATTTTGTCCTTCTCACATCTCTCACATTGCCTACTCTTTTCATTTCCATATTTTTGTTTTCTCCTTCACTTTGCTCCATGGCAGAAAATAATGCTGAATACTGATGTAGTTGTATTCATTCATTTATAGATCATTTCTCTGAGCACCACACACAAGCACTCAGCTTTTCCAAATACGAATCAAGGCTGGTTACCTTAATTACTCATGGATTTCTGTGGTGCACAGGTGAGATGGGCTTTCATTACCCTGCCTGTGCTAAAAGAAGCAGCTAAATCTCCATATTCTTTCAATGACTGCTCAATGCACAGAACTAGCACAGATGAATCCTTGTCAGAAATAATTCAGTTTGCCTGAACAAGGAGTTTCAGGGAGTGACATTACTTTTAAGTCAGCAGATGAATAATAATCCAACTGATTGCTTTGGGAGGAACACAATAAAAGAGAATCCAGTGACTTTTTCACCCAATTTACCGTTTCTGGGAGTATCAAAACAAAATTTAGACATGTTATCATAAAAAAAATTTAGACATGTTGTCTGTAAAAAGAGACTCTGGCTTCCCTTTCAAGTAAATTGGTAGCACAGTATTAACAAAAAAAAATTCTTCAAGCAAAATGAAAATGCTAGCAATGCAGCAGTGCTTAAATTTTATGAGAGTTAGATTATCACTAGGTACATAAAAATGAGCGGGAAATCTGCAGTCGACAAGAGCTTGGTGCATAATTACTTTTCCTCTCTCACCAAATGGCTCCAGGTCGGAACACTTCATTTAAACAGAAAGACAGTGACAAAAATGCTGACTTGGGGTAAATGTGTGCAACACAAGCAGATTTAACACTGCTAAAGAAGTTAAAAGAAATGCGAGACCGTGGGGGTGCTTTTTATAAAAAAAATAAGAATGTTTCTCCACACAATAATTGTGGTCAGAAGGGACTGCTGGAGATCTCTCCAACCCCCTGCTCAAAGCAGGAGCAGGAGAGCAGGCATTTTGGGATACTTGCAAGGATGGAGAGCCTTCACTAATCACCTACACAGGCAAAAAGCTCCTCCATGTGGCTGGGCAGTGTTTCCCAAGTCCACCCTGTGCTTCTGCCTCTTGACCTTCCACCGAACCCCCCTGAGAGGAGCCTCCTCCTCCCTTCTTAGGGCGCCTCCCTGGCCCTCCTCTTTGGGCTGAACAGAACCCTCAGCCTCTCTCGCAGCTCCTGCCCCCCTTGCTAACCCTCCACCGGGCTTGTTCCAGTCTGTAAATGTCTCTTTGTAGCCACCAGGGCACAGAGAGCTCCAGATGTCCCGTCAGCGGTGCCAAGCGGAGGGGAAGGATCACTCCCCTCACCTGCTGGCTCTGCTCCCGCAGCCCCAGCCCAGGATGCTGCTGGCCGGCTCTGCTGCGAGAGCACAGCCCTGCCATGTGTCCTGCCCGTCCCTCAGGCCCTCTGACAATATTGCAGCTTAATTAAAAAGAACGGCTGTTGTCAAAAAGCAAAGCAAGGTCCTGATGGTCCCAGCTCAAACGCCTGGCTTTGTTTGCTGCTCCCCGCAGCTGAGGGCTCTGAAGAGCAGCGCAGTTTAGAGGGCTGCGAGGTCCGTTTTGATGTTTTTGTTAAATGGGCTCGTCTGAGGAACAAACTAGATTCTCCCTCATGCTTCTTTTTCAGACAGAAAGGAAACACTGTAGTTTCCATTAGTCTGAGCAGAGCAGTATTTTAAATGCCAAATAAGCACTCCCTTCAGTGCACATCTCAGTGTAAGCATATGCTTAAGTCCAGTCTGATTCAGCAAAGCTTTTAAGTTTATATCTAAGTGTCATTGCCTTCAAAATGAAAGTTAAGTGTATGCTGCTATGCTTTGCTGAATTTTGGCCTCATGCTATAAGAAAAGGATAATATGGCTCATTATATTTTGTGAATGACACAATGCCCCTGAACATTAAAGTTTATATCTATTTGCATATATATGTGCAGCATTAGGTTTGGCTCTCAACTCTGTAGAGATCAAAGTACACATAGATCCTTAGAGACTATCAGACAGCAATTACACTGCAAAATAAATTATAGGCAGTCTCCCTCTACATCTCCCTCTGTCCAGCTGCACAATTCCTTGGGTTCCTTTACTGCCCTTGAACGTGGCTTAGTTTCATTTATTGCATAAGATGCTCTTAGATGAGGGCTTATGAAACAACCACTTCACTTCTGGCGGTGAAACAAAACTCACTTTTAACAAGAATATTTTCTGGAAGTTCAAAAAGTTAAAAAAAAAGGAGAGAAAATTATTTTCTCCTGGGTTATGCCCAACTGTTTCCAAAGGTCTTGTTAGGGATTTTAAATAATTTTCTGCAGAGGACAAAAAGAGGCTGGGGGGTGGTCTCTGAACAAAGCGTATCTTCACATTTCTGGGCAGATTTGATGCCATTCTGCAGTTCTCAATTTCTGTGAGTGTTAATTTCTTTTGAAACTCTCCGAGCTACTGCTCAAAGCGCTCCTGTCACAGACAGAGCCCGCACTGGGTGCACATTTCCACTCTCACTCACAGAAAGTGCTTGTGACTGGAAGCGTGAGAAAGTCAAGTCCCAGTTACTCCACTGCAATGCCTAATTGAGGAACGTCTCTGCATAAGGACTCTTGCCTGGCACACTGATGGGCTCTGACATTCTTTTTCTCTATCAATGTCAAATGGTTATTTGTGACTTTAATGATAAATTACCAGTATTGGCATCGTGATTATATCTGATTGCACTTGGGATGGAAATTTAAGAGCAGATTGAAGAACCAAGATATTCGGCTCCTTTCATCCATCCTTATGAGGTGAAACAGAGCATTTGAAAACTCTGGGCTCAACTGATCACAATGTTTAGCTGAGTTTTTTTTAAAGTGAATTGTTAGTCTGTGATAGCGATCCCAGAAAATTGAAATTACCTTTTCATCTCTTGAAAGATATTGATCAGGAAAGAAAAGGCCCCCTTGCCCAATCCCATATGTGCATACCAGATCCAGAATAACAGGCAATGGCAGCTGAGAACAGCAAAGTTTTTGACCACCTGGAAAGGCAGTCCACAAAAATACTGGTTTTCCCAGTGTTTTGAAAATTGTCCTCCACCACAGAGGCACTGAAGATGCCAGCCCTGCAGTATGATTGCTGACCTCAGAAGGCAGGCCAGTGCCTGTAGGCAGAGCAGGCAGTTGTGGAGGGCAGCAGAACCATGAGGTGGCAAAAGAGCCACAGTCAATTTGCTTATCTTGCCTAGGTAAGAGCCCTGCAAAGTCCAAGCCCTGAGCAGAGAAGTCCAGCGTATGGTACATGCTGTGACAGGGGTTAGGATGAGCCCTGGTTTGCAGCACAGCAGTCTCTGACTCTGTTTTTGTCATCCTGCAGTGGCAGCAGGAGCAGCAAACCCTGCTCTTCATCTCAGCTCCATCCCTGGTACAAGACACCCCAAACAAGAGCCAGTCCTGCACACTGCTTAGGTAGGCTTAGGAGACTCAGTCTCTGAAATCTAATCTCTAATAAAACCATGCAATCCTCTACAACTGAGCACAGGTATTGGAAATTTGGCCAATCTAGGGCAGCTTTGGACTAACATACTTCAGACTAACAAAGTCTGGGAAGGTGTCACTGGTGATGTTAGTTGCTGAGCCCAATATCTCATCTGTTATTTCTTACCGTGTCAGTTTCTACCCAAGAAAGTTTAGCACCAGTTCTGTTTTCTTCCACTCATTCACCAAGTTGCATCTTGAATGTGTTTCCAAATATCCCTTAGAACTAAAAACAAACACACAAAGCAAATCCCACTATATTCTGCTGGTGTCCTGATACCACTGCATCTCTCTTGCTGCTTAGATTTTTTCTTTCTCTCCTCTATTTCTCCCTTGAGATGCAAATTTGAAGTTCTTTGAGAACAGGAACATTTTTTCCCCTTTTAATGGACGATGCTTTGCCAAATGGTGTGCTGGTGTTTGATTAGGGCTTTAAGCTCTTCAACAATAGAAATAAATGAGACTAAAAATATGCAGTTCAATATTGTACAGCAATGGTAGTTTTTGAATTCTGCAATCAAAGTTTAACCCAATCTCTGTCTGGAGAGAACCTCTGTGAGGCTGTGGGGTCTAGAGGTACCCGAAAGCTCAGGTGATTTGCTATCCTTTACTGTAGTTTTCTGAGTTTTTCAAACTTGAACAGTGTGAATTCTTTCTAAGGACAAATATCAAAAGATGAAGAGGAACAGGGTGATTTGTGATGAATAAATCTCCAAAAGTTCAGAAGCTATGCTCTAATGGGATATGCACCACAGGTTTTGAAAAGCTATCTGAAACTGAAGCAAAATTCATATTTTGTAAAGCAGAGTTTAGGGGACCACAGTCTTTCTTGCCCAAGATGAATTTGGTTGCGTCATTCCATAGAAAGCATATCATAATTTAGATTAATGCTCATGACCGAGACAGAAACATTAGGTAATAGTAGGAAAATGAGGAAAGTGAATCTTGTAATCCAAAATAAGGTTTCAATTTTCAGTAAAAGCTACAGATAATAGAAGGAATACTCTTGTGTTTTATTATTTTATTCAGAATTTCCCATCTATCCCTAAAAAGGATTTTTCTTAATTTAAGAGAAAAAGTAAAAGAGCTTTGGATTGAACTGCATAATCAGTGAACCAGACAATCCCAAACTGCTCAAGCATATCCGACATCTGCTTGAAGAACTCGATTGCAAATAGCAGGAGAGAGTTTCCATTACAGTACACCCAGAGCTGGGTTGGGAAAAGCAGCATTAGAAAGTGTGATTCCCATTTAGTAATTATGCCTTGATTGTTGTTTATATGTTTGCTCTACTGTAACTTGCTTGCCTTATGGTGGCACTACTGCTAGAGAAAACACAAAAGTAATTTGGTTTTAAAGGGGAAATGAAAGTTTTAAAGCAGTTTAACATTTCTGTGAAACTGTAATGATTGGAGATGACTGGATTGAGTCGATAAAAGGGTACTAATTTCAATAGTAACTCATGCCTTAATTCTCCTCACAGCAAACAGCCTCCCTCCCTCCTTTCTGGCACACAATATAAATACTCTTTACACCACAATCAATAGAATCTGGGAGAGAAAAAAATATTCATTTTTATTCCTCAGAGGCTTCATAAAGACCAAATTTCCCCAAGGCTCTTATTTACTCCTATGTTAATGGCATTGGCTTTGTAATGAGGTGTAATCACCAGCATATCATTCATGTTCTCTTCCTCTCTTCTAGATTTACCACCCACTGGTGTCTGTGATCTCAGAACAGTTAGGAAGTGGTGCTAAGCCTGTTGTAGGCAATGCCCTGCTACCAGTGATTACTTTAAAGAAATCAGTATTACCAAGGCACAAGCCTGAGGAGGACAGTCAGGGACACCTGATGGGAACGTGCCATGACACTGGTTGTTTCTTGCATCCCTAGGGAAATGCAGGGCTGAGACCCCCTCAAGGTCTCCCCCCTCCAAAATGTTTTCCCCTCCATCTCTAACAACCACTGAGCCTATGTGCTGTGGTGGCTGTACCAGTGACCAAGCCTGCTGGGCAGCTGCTATCCCTCCCTCCAGTTTGGTCCAGCTAATGGGAATTTGCTCATTCCACGTGTTAGAGTGCTCAGCATTTGGCCCCAGAGAATATTGTGTGATTAATGCATCAAAAGACTTGTCTCAAAATCCTCCTCCCCTCGCTTTCCAGCTTTTTATTCTCTCAGTTACATTTTCTCTTTGTTCCTTTCTGCAAACCCTAGTGTAAATGTTTTTTGAGTAATTAATGTGTCAAATACCAGACCTGAATTTTCATGGGCAATTAGTGGGCTGAGTAAAGCCAGCAAAACGCATTTCAGTTTTAATAGTGAATTGTGGCTCATTTGCTGTTTTGCAGAAATATATCCTGGAATACTGAGAGCTTCATACGCCTGTACACTTTTTATTTCTGTTTCATCTACCAAAGCTCCCTCTCCTTTTCCATTTTTCACCACATACAAGATGCTGCTTGTAGTCTATTACAATTTGCATATTGTCCTTCTGCCTCATCGATAATTGATCAGGTTAACATCTGCTTTCTGCTGGTGCCAGGAGAAATGTATCTGTTTCTACAGGACTCTGTAATTCCTCAGGGCCCTGAAGAATTGCACTTCCCAAAAGAGAGGTGCCTTGTGCCCCCCACAGAGCCACAAGGCACAGAAAAAACCATGCAACATGCCCATGTGTGCTGTGCTTCTGCACAGCATCTCCCCAGGAGGCTCAGGAGATGCTGCAGGAGCGTGTAATGGGTCACCAGCTTTCCTACACAGTTACACACAGTGGCACAGCAAAGTGGTAAGCTTATTGTAGGCAATGCAAGAACATTGTAAGTAGTCTAGGTATTATGTAGGAACCCCACACTCCTGAAGTCCTTCTGAGAGCACGAGACATTCATTGTGAGAAGGTGAAGGCTTGAAAAACTGCCCAGAGAGAAGAGCTAGTCTGCAGTTTTACCAAAGGGACATATTTTTCCAACAAAATTTAGAAGTGTGGAGACTACTTTGCTTTGATATTACGGGACTATTAGAAAGACTCCACTGTTTCTGGGGATTTAGCTGTCTGATTAAAAAAAAAATACCTGAATTTGATTCAGTTCAGCTTAGAGACAAGCAGTCAAAATGATTAGCAAGGCAAGGAGATGGTTCAGCCTCAAGGACACGGCATACTACTCTGAGTGGCACAATCCATCACAGGTTGGATGTGTCATAATTGTACACCACAGATTTGTAAATAATCTCTTTCTTGGTGTCGGAGTTGACAAGGAATAATATATGTGAGAGCTCCCTTGTTAGGTTACCTTCTGTCCGTACAAACCACCCTGACACTTAAGTGTGCCTAGTGCATCTTTAGGAGATTCCTAAGGAGCATCAGAGGGGGATGAGATTTTACAAGGCTGTACAGCAGAGGCATGACCTGAAGGGCAGCCTGACCTTCCCACCCAAAAGAACTGCCTTTCTTGGGTACACATAGAAGGGTTAAGGTTAGCATAGAAAGTATGCAACTAGCCTTTCAATGAACTGTTCCGTTCTCATAAACACTGTGTGCCTTTGAAGGAATAGATTTCCTACCATTAAAAAGACTGCCATTCTCATTGGAATCTACAAGTTTAAGCACATCTGGATAAACTCCTATTAGCACCAAAATACAGATTATCACTGCAACAGAGAAATGAATGCAATATCCCCTCCATGCCACTGGACCCAAAGTGCTTTCACCCACAGGTAGGAAGAGTAAGGGAGGACTGTCACACACAGAGTACGTGGGAGGGATAAATTTGCAGATCATGTTCTGGTCACTTGTAACAAAGAATGAGTATTAAAAGCACAGGTACTGAGGAGAGCACAATGATTTCAGAGAGATACATAATTTATCAACAATCAGTACCTAACATCACGTGGGATGACAATTTCTAAATGAAATTAGTAGCTCTAGGTGAACAGTTTGAGACAAAATGAAATCCTTATGTTGCCTTGGAAAGTACCAAGCCCCCATCTCAGAGACTAAAGCCCTCTGCAGGGACCACCACTTCAGCTTGCCATGCCACCACCCCAGGGTCCTCCTGAGCAGGACACAACTGGACCCTTTGCTCACCTGGATGTAGCTGTTTCTGTCAGGTACCTGATGTTTTAACACTCCTGCATTTTATATACACAGGGATACTGAGGTTACTTTCCCACATTTCACCTACTCCAGGCATGGCAGTACAGCTGCTTCTACAGATACATTAAAACACCCAGCAACGCGCTCTGGAAAGGAGAAGATATTTCTCCTCACTTCAGATACATGATTCACAACCCCCTCCTTCTTCCTCAAGACTTATTCTATAGGCAATAGCACCTCTGATAAGCATAAGGGGAAATAAAATACATCAAGGAGGATCAAGCAGAGTTGCAGCAGTCAAACCCCACACCAGACATGCAGGCAGGTCCCTGCTACAAAGCCAAGAAACAGACAAAGAAAAATGAGTTGTCAAGGAGATGATTCTCCTGAAGTGACTCCTCCTGGAGCTGGACATCTGGGTGCTTCACAAGCCAACTTTAAATCATCAGTCAGCTGGTCAGGGGGGCAAAACAGGAGCAAGTGCTCCTTGCCAGGGCTGGGATGGGGGTGTCTGGCTGCTGGATCTCCACGTCCAGTGTTGGCTCTACCCCAGGGGATGGGGCCAGAGCAGCACCCTTGCAGTTCACTTCATCTAAAAGGCCCTCCAGCTGCTGTTTTGCAGATCCAAATTTTGTTTTAAGGCCATACCTCTGGAGTGTTTACCTGTCATGACAGAAGGTCTCTATTTTCTTCTTTATTTGCACAAAGCCAAAATAAAGCTCGTTTGTATGGATTACAGGAAGGCAATGGAAGCGATTGTTGCTCCAGACAGATACAAACCCACATCCTGAGATGGGCAGGCCTCCTAAAGGAGAGCTCCAGGCCAGTTACTCAGCCCTATGTCCTCCCCTTTCCAAAACTTCTGAGTTTTAGTGTATTTTCAAAGCAGTGCTCTTTAAGGACAGCATATTTCCAGAAAATTAAGACAGTCAAATATATGTACACACTTTCTGCAGAGAAATTGTTTTATAAGACCACTTTTTTTTTTTATCTACAATATAAACTTTGAGCACTTGGATACATGTCATATTGTATGCATGAAGCTTCTGAACATGGATATCAGCAATGCATGTATTTCTGTGGAACAATACTGGAGTTACAGCTTGAAAATCTCAAATCCAGACTTTGAAGGAAAAAGAAAACACAGAAAAAGTATAAAATTAAAACATTAAGCAAAATGAAAGTACATGGTACTTTCTGCTTACATGGATCTGCAAATTCATGCAAGAGTTTAAATATCCTGCTAACTGCAACTGGGGAAAAAATATCTATAGGATGGGAAATGTATCATGGTTAGCATTTCAGCTTTAATGATGGCAGGATAAGGATGTCATTCATCTTCCGTTTCAGCAATAAGCCTGAATTTCCTCTCTTTTCAAGCCTTGTTCATCATATGCATCATGCTCAAAGCTTGTGTTTTTCCTTCCTTTACTGATGGTCTTATGATATCCTTATTCATGAGAGAAACACTTTATTCCCCTAGTATTAAAATAGTCGTCTCTGAAAGGGGAGAGGTCATGAAGTGAGGTGTAATTTACAGCTTCAGAATACTGGAATAACTTTGGCTATAAATCTGTAGCATGTGTAAGTTTTCTAGCTGAAGACAGGGAGACTTAAACCCAGCAAAAGACCAAAGTCCCTGTTAAGCCATTCGCTTCCATGAGGGAAGAATGACAAGTACACAAGAGGGAGAGCATTGCTGCACATGAAATACGTGCTGAAGATGGATCAGTGAGAGTGGCTTGGAAGGACTGTGCTTGTCTATCTCAATTTCATTCTCTACTCAAACCCAGCAGCAGAAATTTCCCACCATGTCTATTTGCTGCTCAGGTTTCAGGGCAAGACTTTGGAATATTTCTATTTGAAAGGAAGGGTGTCTACTTCAAATAACATTGGAGTCAAATACACACTGGCTATCTTGATGTCCTTGGTATCCTTCTAACTAATGCAAGAACAAATATGAAGCTTTTAAGGTGACCCTTCAAGCCAAGAAATTACCCTTAGCTTCCTGAAGACTATTACAATATTTGGCATGGAGTCCTTAGCCAACATTTCCAGTGAAATAATTAGGATGCTTCCTTTGTTCCAACCCACGACCAGCACATCCTCTGTCCCTGATGCTGAAATTATAAAGATTCTGAAATCTATCAAATTTGCCTGCCAAGAAGGAGCCAGCTCCCACTGGCAGGACAGGACATTGAAACCATCAGTTACCAGCTGTCTTTCCCATGGATTTGCTTCCTAAGTTTCATTTCTGTCAGCTCTGGAATCCTTGTAGCTACCAGCAGTTCATCCTACTGACAAAAATCCCCTGGAAATCACAAGAACGTATGAGGAAAAAAAATACCAAAATTGTAGCCCCCTGAAAAATATTTCTGGTACCTGTACAGAAACAGAAAAGCACCAGACTCAGATAAAAAAGTTCAAAGACATAAATCAGACTTAACCCTCACTTGCACCTTCTATTAAGGCTTAAACCTAAAACTATGTGCTATTAGCTTGGGTTTTGGTTTAAAAACGAGCTAGCAATGGCACTAGTAACCAAGCAACAGTAATTGCTTCTCTGAGATTAAACCACAACATGACATTAAAGCACCGCTACTGAACTTCCCTACAAAGGTGCAAAATTTTTGCAGGCAGAAGTTAATTATGTAGAAGGGCAATTTCAATTTAAGTTGCAGGCGTCTCTGAGCTGTACGGAGGCAGGAAACAATGAGGTCAAGAGTTCAGCCTACCTGAGTTTTAAATCTAGAGGAGGGTTATTGTAGCTTCCAATTTATAATTTATGTGTCCAGCCTCTCAAAATAATTTCTACTAAATCAAAATAAATGACCTTTAAATAACTGCTATCCAATAATACTGTTGGACTCCACAGATTTTACCACAGCTGTACTCGTCAGAATTTCACTGCCAAAGGGACAATACTGCCATGAATAAGAACTAGAGGGCACTATTATAACCAAACTAGAAAGCTCAAGCTACTCTTTAGGAACACTCAAACCTCTTTTAAGACAATTAGCATGGCCCTTTGTGTTTACAGACATGAAATGACTCCTTTAGGCTAATTACCTCACCTTGAGACCTTGAGAGTAATATCACTTTACAAAAGATATCCGTCTTTTCCATTAACACATTTAGATTATTTCCTCCTTTTTTTTTTCCCCCCAAATATGAATTAATTAAGAATTAAGGGTCAAGCAGCTTTCTTATTTGAGAGTTATGTGTGTTGTGATTTTCAAGTATAAAAAATTTAAAGCCATATCTAAGTTCTGGGACAGTTTTCTGAGTTTAGCTGGAAAAAGAAAAGTGACATTTTGCAATCTACAGTGCCTTTTGACTTGATATAGACAGATGGAACAGAGCAAATGTCATCTGGAGCATCAGCTGAGTGTAAAGGAAGTGAGAAGAGGAAGGTGACTGGAAACACTGAAGGCCAACTAGAAAACTCTGGCATGGCTAAAAGCTTATGAAACTTGGACCTACTTTGCCATGGGTTTCCTCCAACAGCTCTGACAAGACTATTGGGTCTTTTTATGCTTCTGTTCTCCATCTGAAAAATGAGAACATCACTTCTCATTTCTCTCCCTTAGAGGACAGGGTGAAGATAAACCTACAGAAATCACAGAAAACACTGTGGCCACGAAACCTAAAGCCCCTGAGGCAACCAAGTTGCACAGAAAGATAAGACAAATCTCAAGAGAGCTTGAGGACCAGCCACGTCTCAGAAATAAAGCAGTGGCCGATGGTTCCAACACTGCACTTCAAACTGACACCACTTGGCACTTGTCAATCAATGCCACACGAGATGCCACACGAGGTGTGGGGTGTGCTGTGTTTGTTGGAGATGGAGTGCACACCTCAGCAACAGGCTGGGGTCCTGCTGCTCCCTGCTGCAGTTTCACCCCGGGTGGCAGGTATTTGTCGCTCCCCAGCCACCTCCCTGGCTGCCAGTGCAGGAGTGGCTCCGGCAGCACACGCAGCCGTGCCAAGAGTCTGTTGCTTAAACAGTTTCCTCACACCAGAAGGCACAGAGGCATTTTTGTCACTTGCACAGCAGTTGCCATTAGGAAGTCAATGTTTGCCAACATATCAACCCAGTAGGCTGCAATTGTTCCATATGCTTAGAATATGGCATTTCTGTGGTAACCGTCAAATATCCAAATGCTGGTAGTGACTGTTCTCCAAATATTGTTATTTTAGCTCCTTTCTCAGAGCCAAGGAGGAAATGGACTTCTCACCCAACTCCTCCTCAGCCCCCCACTGTTTTTCAGTAATATCCTCTTCTATTTTCTTTCAGAGGGTTAATGGTACAACAGTTCTATCTTTTACTGTTATCACAGTTCCTTTTCACGTCCACTTTTAACAAGACAATAAACACTTTGCTTCGGAGCATAGGGGAGGAAACCAATGTGTCCTCTGCCTGATACTCCAGTGATAGTATATGATGAACAGATGAGACCTAAAGCACTCAGGAAAGAGCACATTATGCCAAATGTAAAGCAAGTATCCAATATTTCCCAGCTGAATGGAGAAGATTATAGGGTTTAGCCTCATAGAGATGAAACATCTCAAATAGATACTCAATTCACAGCTCCAGATCATACATATTAAGCTCTGACATACTAATATCTTTATTCCAGTACCACAGCTAATTTGAAGATCACTGTTCTGAGAGTTTGAGATAGAAAGAAATATGAGCAGCAACAAAAACACGTAGCTGAATACAGTATGGCCTCGTGGCCTTGCAGGAAGGACTGAAGGAAGTCAGTCTCTCCAAGGTGTGTGTGTGTGCTCACAGATATTTGTGTTTTAGGAGCTGGGAGGTGCAGTGAAATCTGAATGAGCACGAGTGCTCAGATGAGTTCCTCCCATTCTGCTGCACGGGAGTGAACCGGCCCCTGAAGGGGAGGACACAGCTTTGGTCAGAACTTCTGCTTTCCTGCAAAATGACCAGAACCTTCTTACTGATATTAAACTACCAAATTTTAATTCTGTTAGCTTGTGTATTGCCTTTATTATCTGTCACATTAGGTTTGTAGTTGAATTCCTGCTTCCCAGAGGTAAGCTGTTCAACTTTAAATTTTGAGCACAGATTGCAAAAACGTTCCCGCTGGACTTAAGAACAAGTAATGTTCTTAATTAGAGACAAGCAAACTGATTAAAACTAATAAGAACCAGTCCAGACTTCAGACCAAAGTTTGAAGGCGACTTCTTTGTTATCAAAGAAAATCAATTTCTGCCCAAACTCACTCTTTTTCTTTGAGATCTCTAATCTCTCACTTATTTTTAGAACGCTTTTTCTGTCTGATACACTGTGGACAGAATAGCCAACTACTTTTTTCAGTAATGCCTTCAAAATGCAATAATTGTGATGTAAGGTTGAAAACTCCCTGGATCACTGGTTAGCAGTCATTGTCAAGAGCATCCTGGACATTTAAATTCCTTTGAAGTTATGTTTACCCCATAAATTCTTGATATTTCTCTAAATGTCCATTTTTGTGTTGACTCATGCTCCTGGCACCGGTGATACCCTACTGCAAAGGATTTAAGTGATAATAATGAGTAAACCAATTCCCTTCTATTAAGGTGTTTGTTGTTTTTAGTATCACATCAACTGATGAAAAACCTCCTGACATTGACTCTCACTTCCATGAAGTTTGAGGTCTGCAAGAGAAGATGTGGGATTTAAATGCCGAAACTCCAGTGTGCCCTGCAAAACATGGCAGGCCTTTTAAGAATGGGACGGCTGCATGAAGCCATGTAAATAAACATATAGAGACCGAAGGAATAAAGTATGTTTGAAATGGGTTTCTCTGGTTCTGGCCAGGTGAAATAATATTTAATGGCCTGGGAGAGGGGGCAGAGAAAGCTGGAAGGGGGAGAACAGCACAATGGATGCCAAAAGCTGTCATGCAGTTTCCACACTCTGCTCGCTGTTTGACCTTGAGAGCCTCCCTGCCTCCTTACCCTGGCAGAAAGGCTCTCACTTTGTTTTCTAAGCCACTTCAAGCTCTGCAGAGGAAAATTGTTATTATGTAATTCCCATTCATTGAAATATAAGCAAAATCAAAATAACCATCAATGTCAGATTATAGTTTTATAGCATGACAACACAAATAATGTTTGCACTCTCTGTAACACAAACCCATAAATCCTCAGTGGATTAACCTTTCAGAAACCCTTGCCAACTGTTCCTGCCACTACAGCACAATTCAAAATCTCAAGCTGCCAAAGAGCTCTGTTGCTGTTTTGAGAACACTGCAATCAATCATGTTAAGGAAGGGAAGATGAGAGAGCAGATTAAGCAGAGACAGAAATGTTAACTTTAGAAGTAAGCACCTAACTTTAGTTTTTATTGGGAAAAAAACAAATGTAACTCAGAAAACTGAGAAGATCCCTCAATTTCCTCTGCTTGTGGAGAGGATCATTTCAGCTTTGTCAGACTCCTCAGCCCATCACACAAATGTATGTCCTACAGCACAGCTTGTGCTTTGAGGATGTGCAACCCATGCAAAAAACAAATGCCACAGATGATAGAACTCCCTGTAAAAGCTTCAACACCTGGGGAGAGCAGGAGTATAAATTCTCCTGGAAGATCTCACTTTCAGAAGTGCTCTGATCCATGTTTGTTGATGCTGCATCTGAACTCTCCACCTGGGATTGCGTTTAAAGTGGTCAGCTGGCAAAGGAGTTGTGCCCCAAGCAGCTCAATGGGAGCTGCAGTACCTGCCCAGGGGCTGGATAAATCCTGTGCCAAGGCTTCTCCTGCCAGAGGCAGCTTCCTGGAGGACTTTCAAAAAGACCAATCTTGCTATGTTTTATTTTTATAAATCTGCTAATTTTCCTTTGCGTTCCATGACTCTCTAGATAAAGAGGGATTACAGCCCAAATCTCTGTTTGTGCATGTGTATATACATGTTTCATATTATCTATGCTATGCATTAAATCCATGCAATGGATGCACACATACAAATACTAGCTTGGCTTCCTATTTTTTTAATATAGAGAAAATCTACATATGCATGTAAACATACACACACAGGCCTGGTAGACACTCAGGGCTCTGCAAACATCAGCATAAGGTAAATACTCTTAGGAAATGATATTCCTTTAACTGAAGGTACCTTCTTTCTGAGACATAAATACAGTATTTTCTTGTTCAAGGCACACATGGGCTCTCCTTAATTTTTATTTTCCTTCCCCCCCTAGGGGAGAATGCATGAATGCCACTGTCATAAAAATTAATGGAAAGGAAAAGGAAAACAAACCAAACCTCACTCCAGCCTGGTCAGACTAATGATGTGAGCGATGGTAAATGAAACCAGAGGAGTAAACATGCAAAGGTGACCAGCACCCAGATGAAATCCCAGCCCCCAAACCCCTGGGATAAGGCTTTCACTAGAGATTTGCTGCAGATCCACTCGCCAAGTGGGATGAGGGATGACACCGGAGCTCTTATCCTGTGTCACTATAGAATATACAAGGAAAAACCCAGCTTGCTGTAACCAATGGAACTAATCATGAGTTCTGCCTTAAATTTCTCCTTGGGCCAAAGAAATAGCAATGAAATTATTGAGTAATCTTCTTGTGTTCCCTGTTTTCACTGTCCTAATAACAACTCTTGCGTCTGTGCATGCAAGACTTCCCACCAATTTCAGTTTCCCTGTATTGTAAAAGCCTGTTTTAGCCTCTGCCTGTGTGTCCTGTCTGCTCTGGGAGGATCTGGAGGCTGTGGGTGGGCCCTGGGAGCTGCTCTGCCTTGTCAGGATGCAAACAGCAGGCTCAGTGCATTGCACCGATGCATGTTTCATAGAGAATAGCTGTGGCAGATACAACCCCACGCATTAGCAGTCAGGAGGAGTAACCTTTTCATTCCACTACGTGGCACTTATTGTTGCTGTCAGGCACCTCTGTACTGATTTACAGTCACTTGGCTTTGATGGGAGTGCAGGAATTTGTTTTTCTCCAAGTCAGACCAAGAGTGTAAGTGTGAGCTTGCAAACAGTGATCCAAAAAACATACACTCACAAAAGGCACAGGAGAAGGACAAAGTACCAATTCAAGTTACATCCTTTGCTAGGAAATAGTTTCTAAGGCTTGAAAGAAAACAAACCCCCACAGTCTTATCAAAGACCATAGAAAAATCCAGCAACATGCTTTCTCACATACGTGTAGTTGGAGCTGTGATGCAAACAGTGGGATTTCATGTTAAACATAGAAACCATCATTGTAATCTGTACTTCTGGAAGAAACAAAAAAGAAAAAAAGACATGTTTTATTCTCTGGTGTTTTTGCAGTACAAGAGGATTTGCCAGCTCAAAAAAAGGAAAAATGGTATTAGCTGGAAAACAAAACAGGAGCTAAATGTGCTCACTGCCAAATGGGTGCTCTGGGGCCGCAGTGGCTTGGACTGAAGGGTCTAGAGAATGACCTGCACAAATGGGTGTTGGGAGGCTTGAGAAGGAGGAAATTAGTTTAGGGAAACAACCTTGCATTTGGTAGAGATAAATCATCTGGAGCTGATTTGAAACTCCAAACCTCCCTGCAGGCTGATGGAACAGGAGTGGGAATTTCAGTGGGGAGCCCAGGGCTGCTGCCACTGACTCTTTCTGAGGCTTCAAGTGTAATTTCACCACTTCAGTGGTTTAAGAGGCAGGTAAGGAAGCCTCGGGGACCGACTCTGTATCACCCACTTCTTAGTGGTTCTCTCTACTCTTTAAATACTGATAAACTAATTTCCACATCTAAATTTTAATTGGTCACATTAAATTACTTCTAAAACTGCCTTTTATGAAGACAGAAATATGCTTCGATTTCTCTAAAGCTAAAATTGTTCTTAGGAAACCTGAATATCTTTATTTCTCGACTATTATCTTTATTTCCCAGTCCTGCAGTTGTGGAATTGCTGCATCTCTGATCTTCCTTCCAAAGAGCCACTCTGATTCCCATCACCTTACTGTTCCCAGTGCAATCACTGGCACTGATCCTTTACTTGCCTTATCTTGCAATATCACCTATTCCTATGCATTCCTGTTATCTAATAAGCATGAACATGATTTAGACCCTTATGGATTTATATTGGTTGCACTCACTATGAAGCAGGAAATGATGGAGCTCTTTTTGCAACACAAGTAGTTTAAGCCAAAACCTTGCCTTGCCATTACAGTCTGCTCCTAACTTTGAGCCCACAGTGAGTACACATACAGCACCATGTCTCTCCAGCTATGGCTCTTTTGTCTCTCCAATTTATTTTCACTGCCTGTACTGTTTCAGCTCATAGTTACCCAGGGTAGTCTGAGACAAATGCCAAGTCCAAATTCGGTAAGTAAAATTAAAGAAAAAAAGCAAAAAAAAAACCCCAACTCAAAACTCCCATCTTCTTGGACAAATGAGCATAAATTTTAATAAAGAACAGAATCACTACATAAATGAATGAATGCAATTATATTGTGGAGAAGTCAACATAGCTTCTGTCGTGACTCTCAAAGCTACTGCTGCTTGCTGAGAGTTCTTTGAAGAATACAAAAAGCATGGGGGTAAGAGAGTTTGAGCTGATATACTCTATTTGTATTTCCAAAAAGATATCTGACAAGGGCCCTCATCAAAGACTTTTAGAGAACCTGCGCTGTCATGAGACACAAGGGAATGTTCTCTCAGAGATGAAGGGGTGGTTGAAAGGCAGGGCACAAAAGCAGAGCAGCTTTCACAGGACGTCACTGGGGGATTCCCCAGGTAGCCAAACTAAGCACGCCCAAAATGGAGCCAGGAAAGGGCACCAACACTGAGCTGGCAAAGTTTTCTCCGGGTACCAAGTTTTTCAAGGTAAAATGATTTTTCCCAGTGAAATTGAAAGCCAGCTGTGAAGATTTGCAGGAGGCTCTTCTGGTACCGAAAGGCAAATCCGTTTCAATACTGATACACATAATGCAATGAATATAGGAAAAGCTCCTCAGGTTTACAAACACAGAAATAGATTCTGAACTGTTTACCACTGAGAAAGAGACCTTTAAATTATGAGAAACTGCTTTTATCAAAGTGGCAGCCCAAGTTCTCAGTCAAATCCCCAACAAGAATATGGTAAAAAGAGACAGAGAACGTGCCCAAAGTTTGAGACAGCACAGCTTCCACACAAACAACTGTGGCACAGACTGATCCTGCAGGAGAGGTGAATGAAGGGATATGACAGAACTCTATAAAATCATCACGAGCACAGAGAAAGTGCTAACGAAGGAAACCAAGAGCTGCCCCATCTCTCTGCTGCTGCAAGAAGGAGGGACATCAGCAACAAAAGGCTAAGACAAGTTTAAAAGAAACAAAAGGAGATGCTTCTCCACAGCATATGCAAATCTTCTGGGCTAGGATCATTTATATGGGTCCAAGGATCAGCTAAAGAAATCACTGGAAGAAAAAGTCACAACAAATTCTAAACACAAAAAACACATTGAGCCAAAAGTGAGCAGGAGAATATTCCAGGAAGTGTTTGCCTTTTGTCTGACTTTTCCTCTGGGGCTGAGCTTTGGTTGCCAGAGCTGCTCAACTTCCAGCCTGCCCTCCTGTAGCCCATCCTGTAAGGCTTCAGTGAGGTATTTGAACTAAGAACTTATATTCTAGAGAAGAACATAAAGCTTTCTGACAGTATTTTCTGTTGTAGGAGGAGTGAATCTGACTCCAAGAGTGATGAGAGCAAGACTGAGTGCTCCTTCACCCTTAGCCCTCTGCCTCTGCTCAGGGTGCTGGGGCTGGGAGGGAGCACCAAGTTCCCTCCTTGCTCCCTCTACAGAACTCAGTGGGGTTCTGTGTTTGCAACAGGAGGCTGAACTGGGTGGTCATTGCTCCTCTGCAAAATGATTTAGATAATTTATTAGTTTTAGTAGCAGCATGATGCACAAAACATACACGGCTCGGCTCCTTAACTTTTGGAATTGTGCTGTTCTGTAATGTTGAGATCAGAACATAAAATGAACACTTAGCAGTTTAATTCACCATAAAGAAAGAACTTTATTGTCATGAAATGTTCTTGTCGGAAATGTTGTTTCTTCTTCATTTAGCAAAAATAACAATACCCCAAGGGGGATGTAGTGCTGTGAGAATATAAGCTTCAGACTTAAATAAATAATCCAAACCAAAAATAGTACTTTAGACTCATAGTTCAACTCCACAATGTAAAGATGTTATTTTTAATATTAATTTTAAGATGAAATCTGGATGATAATTTAGTGGCTCTTAAGAGATCTCATAAACCCAGATAATTGACATCCAAAGGGTATCTGATTGGTTTTTACCCAGTTCTTTCATTTTTTCTATCTGCTTTCACTATTTGAAGGAAGTCAGATCAAGACAAAACAGAAATACAGAACCTAAGAGACAAGACTCATACTTGTCTTAACTGTGACTTCTTGCCAAAGGTTTCCCAACACGTTAATTGGGCAAGTAATTGCACCAGCATTATCCTAAGGTCCATTTTGGAGTTGAGTCTCTCTCTTGTATGAAGCCATGGACACCGAGAGAGTCAATATTATAGTGCAAGTACTCAAAATCAGAGTATGATCTCAGTATGCTCATGTCTGGCTCTCTCTGTTCATTTGTAATTAACAAGATTTCCGTGGTGTTTTTCTGGAATGTACCTGAAAAAAATGCAGTTGGTGCTGTTGAAAGCTATATATTTCTTCATTTTTCCCCCTTGAATTATCAAATGCCTGAAAAATCAGTGCTGTGCTGGTGGTTTTTTATATCACAGTACTGCATTTTTGCTATTGACCAACAAAAAAGTTATTCTCCATATTCAGGAAGATCCTGTCTGCTTCTATTATGAGCAAATTAAGAGTAATGGCAAATGCTTAGCTTCATATGCTTATAGAAATTCATTGTTATAGCTGAGCCTTTTCTTTCATAACAAACAAGGACAGTCATTGGTATTCCAGCACTGCACAGTTGCCTACCTTCTTAACTTCCACAGCATTCTTCTTAATTTATGTGAAGCCTTCTGATAATCCTTGAAGGCCAAAATTAATTGCTGTCTGTTTTTCCAAACTCTTTTAGGGTCCAGATTCATAGCACTGTGATAAAGATTCCTTGCCCTTCTTCTTGACTGAAATATATCTATATTAGTCTGCAGGTTGACACTTAAGTAAATCATTTATATGCAAGGCTGAATATGCTAATTGTAGAATAATTCTGAGACTACTTCTCCTCTGCAAGATAATTATTTCAGTGTGTTTAAAAATATTTTAAAACAGACTTTCCCGTGGAATTCCTAGCCACCCTCAAAATTTTCTTTTACAGCAAGTATATTTTGACAGTTCTTGCATGGATAAGGATGTGGGGGTTTTAGCACAAGATAAACAGAATTTAACACATTAAATACCAAATAAACACAACTCTAAAATACTTCTGTGGGGCAGGTTTTATCTTTTGGGTCTTCCTGGTCTTTCTATAAATCACATACAGTTCTTCAAAATCAAGAGGGTGAAAATGTAATGCCCAAGCAGCATGAACCACCTTACAGATGGATTTCCACACTTAAAAGGAATCCTCAAAGAACAAATCTGCTCAGCAACAGTGGGTTCTATTTAAAGATCTTTGTTTGCAGTTTCCATTCCCTACACTACAGATAATCCCATGGGAGTCACAAGCACTTGGTGGAGAAGTCTGTGGATGCTCTAACAGGCAGAGGAGGATCTGTTAAGGAAAGATGAGTCCCAAGCTTAAGAGATGCTAAAAACAGCAAAGAGTGGGCCTTGTTGCTACATTTTTTGTGATAGACAGAGCTCACAGAACGCAGGAGTTGATGGCATGGAAGCAGGACTAGATCCTCAGTTTATGGATTTAAATCAGGGGAGGAGAAAACAAGGTACCATAAGCAGCTAGCTAAGAAATTGTCTGTTCACCCAAATGCTCATCACTATAGTAAGCACCCTGAACACAACAACATTTGGGGTCAGAAAGAATTATAATTTATAAAAGAAAACAAAAAATAATTTCTGACTTCTGGTTCTAGGCAGTGCCCTTTGTTGACACTGGTACTGAAGCTGTTATTACATGGCCAAGGTCACCATAATTGGGTTCAGATGTCATCAGTGTTAACAAATGTGCACTGTAGAGACCTTAAAAAGTGCTGTCTTCCCTGCATTGCAACAAAATCAGAGAAAGGTGTCTCATTCCCATTAAGCTTCACAAAGTTCTCATTTCCTGTGAGACTGAGATTTCATTGTTCTGTTTTGCAGTAGCTTAAAATCTTCTGGTTTTCAGCAAGTGAAATGCTTAGTCATCTATCATGACCACATTTCATTTTAATGCATTTTTCCATGAGATTTTTTCCAAATGGCCATGCTGGTCACATTTGTTGTCCTTCAGTAGATTAAAATTAGTTTATGATCAGGAGAAAATATGCTCCCAAGGAAATTTTAGGATGCAAAGTTAATGGAGTGTCCCAAAAGCCTCCAAGTGTCCTGTATAGTATCCATCAAGCAAACCCCAAAGGTTTTGTGCAGTTTTACTTCCAAAATGATAAACAACTCCCTTGCCTCACACCATTCTGCCTTACAGTTCTAAAACTTGTGCTGATTGCAGGTGCATTTTTCATCAGCTTCACATTGTCTTTCCAAAGTTCTTCAATCATTTTTTTTTCCTTCTGTGCTAGTAAATATGAATATTCATCTTGCTACTCACAGAAAGGCTGGATATCTTTGAAGAAGCAGTCCTTTCTGACTGGCAGTGACAGGTATTACAACATTAAAATGGAAACATGATCGGTTTGATCTCTGCCAACTTTGTTCTTTTCTTTGTAAGAGTCAGCTTGGACGTGCATCGCTCCATTGTACTCACCATTATCTGTCCTCAGTGCTTCTACAGCACACACTGGCTCTCCTGTCAGTGAGGTAACAATAACTTGATTATGTTCATTGTCACTCATTTAATTAACATCAGGTCTTATTTTCATCTTGAAATTTTCTCTATGTGTTATTTTCCTTTATATCAAGGCTTGTTACAAAGAGCAGACACTTTCTGCAAACAGTTTTCTTTCTTTCCTTTTTTCCCCCCTGTGTTTGCACTGCAGTAGCACAGTGGAAATCTGATTTGTGTCTTGGTTCCAAGACACTCTGGTATCACAAACAATGGCAATGACTGCATGGACAGCTGAAATCTGCTTCCTACACACAGGGGGTCATTTTGTCATGCACAGGGTAAGACTCTGCTCTGATTTCTTTAAGTATTTTCTAAGATTTTACAAGGTTGAAATTTTCAGAAGCAACCAGTTTGGTTTAACTGCATTCCCATCAAACATCCCCATCAAGTTCGACAGTGGTTATATCAGATGTAAACCCAGAATTAACTGCTGAAAACATTATTCACTGATGTTATAAAGGACTGAGTTTCCCCAGTATTCAGAATGATCCCAATTTCATTCTTATCAAGATCAGAAAATTATGACCTATCCATGTTGTTTGGAAAAAAAGCTCAAGCCTTAGCACCATATACCTCAATTCTCTTTCTTTCTGAATTCAGGAAAAACTTTTCAAACAAGTGATGAAGTTTGATTAGGAAGTTCATAAACCTTATTAGTTACTTCAAACTTGCCTCTGCTACAAGAAATTAAGGGCAGTGAGCATTGGAACAAGTTCTTTTTCCTTCCTGTTAGCTAAAGTTAGAGCTGTGGTTAGAGCTAATGCTGTCTTACCCAAGTTGACATTGGTTTTCACTAATATTGAAAAGTAAGGAAGATTACCAAAACCCTGAGGAATCCAAAAAGATTTTTTTTTTTTGCTATAATTGTAAGGATTTTCTATGCAAGATTAAGGAAAAAAGAAAGAAAAACAACCAAAATTAAAGAAGTCAGTATCTAAAGTACTTGATTTTTCAAGGCTTTTAATAAAATTAATAAGAGAAAAGTCAATGCAATAAAAGGAAGATCAAATGGAAAAATGATTAATTTCCACAGATGTTAATATTCAGTGTGTATTTTTAGAAAATAAGATAAACCCAAAAGTACATTCATAGCAGGACAATGTCCTAGACTAGCTGTGTACACTGGGAAAAGAACAGGCACTGAGAGGGGCCAGAAGAAAAGAGAGATTAGTTTGACGCATTTCAAAGGCTTTAGAGGTCTGAACTGTATCACTGCTTTTGGATTCATAAAGTACCTAGACATTGTCTTCCACATCAACTGCCCCTTACCCTGTGAAGTCTAAATACAGATCCCAGGTGACAAATAGATTTGACTCTGAAGAGAGTCAGGAGAAAAAAAATCTATCAATCGATAAGTTTTAAATGTGGTGCTTATACAGGTTCCAAAGCAATGAATATACACAGGACAGCGAGGCTGTCCTGAAACAATGGACGTGATTTTTGGCAGAAAAAGTGTAGCATAAATTTTCTTCTGATATTTCATGTCATTCTACTTATCGATTGCATACCAAGTCTCATGAGCAAGCACAAAATTTTAATCAACATACTGGACTCAATCCCGCCACCACAGACTTCAATGGAAATTGGATCAATCCCATTATCTACCATATGACTCCACAGGGCTTCCACAGGGAGAACCTCATTTCTAGCTCCAGCCCGCAGGGCCCCCAAGGCTACATTTAAAGCAGTGAGCAATGTGAATACCAACAAGCCTAAAATAGCATTAAATGTGTTTAAATAGGCCAAGATAATTTGGACAGCTACAAAAGCACAATCTGCACTGAAAGCCCACCGATATTTCCCACACATTTCTTACAGGAAATAAGCTATAAAGCCCAAATGTGTTAAAAATATATCACATGGCCTTCTCCTGGCCAAGAGCACGTCAATGGCTGAAAAAAATTCCTGCTGATTTACTGAGGATGAAATTCAGACTCCATTCGTCCCAATAGTATAGACAGCACAAGCTAAAGAACATCTTGTTCGGCAAGGAGAGATCCTACCTGTCTCGTTGCGTTGAGATGCCGTGACTGGCATTGCTGAGCAGGGCAATGGCTGTGCTGCAGCACAGGCACAGCTTGGCTGGACCCTCAGCAGGTGGAAACGAGCACGATGCCCTCTCCTGGCTCTGCTTCCCAGAGGATTTTGGAATGTGGGAAGCCATGGTGTTGAGATGGGCTCAACACAGCAGAAACAGGGCTGGCTTCCATCCAAAAGATCCTGCTCTGACGTCTGCTGGGCTGGGGAGCTTGCTGGAGAGCAAGGCTGGTGCTGCCTCCAGCCCCATGGCCCTCTGGCAACGGGACCAGCTGCTGGCAGTGGACAGCAGGGCAGCCCCATCAGCGCTGTCTCCCAAACTCCCAAATGTTTGGAGAGCAATGTGGTGCTTGGGAGAAGGCTTGGAGCTGGAAGCGGGGCAAATGCAGTGCTTAATCCCCAGTCTGTTTCGTAACTACAGGGACATACAAAAGACACACTTTTCTACCAATAAATCCAGAAAAAACCAAAAACATACTTGGTGGGTAAGCACCAGGCTGAGACACAAAGTACCTGGACTGATCATTATGTGAAAATGCAAAACAATGAACAAACTCAAAGTCTAATTTTCTGAGTGATTTTCTAAGCAGTTAAGGACAATGCCACAAGAGTAATTTAGAAGCCTAAAATTCACTGCCAGGTTTAGATCCTTCTGGAAATTAAATGCTTTTATAATTTATTTCTTGTTCCAGTTGTCTTTAAGGCTAAGTAAGCACAAGGATTGGAAATTTAAGGTTCTGGGAGTATATGAACACCCAGAAGTGAAATGTGGTCCATAGGATGATTTGGACAAGTTTGTCTCTGCTGTCCTTGAGAGGAAAAGGGAACAGCTGTTTTGGCAGCTCCCAGCTCTCTGACAGCCAGACATTTCCCACAGAGCCTCCACTCAACAACTGGGACATCTAGAACTGCTACCACCTCGACATGGGGAGAAAGGGCTGCTGTGGCAATGTCCCCACCACAGTCACCCTGATGACACTAGGCAGGCCTTAGGGGCCGGCGTGGTGCTGTGCTGCACACAGAAAACATCCCAGGCTCAGGTAGAGCATCCCAAAATCTGCACAATGGGAAAGAGGCCACGCACAGCAGCCACTGCTCATTAGTCTAGATAATGGCTAGAATTAACTGAAATGTTTTTGTAATACTCTTCAGGAACCTCATTCAATTTACCAATCCCTAGAAATTAATGGTATGAACTTGCATTAAATCAGTCTGTCATTAGCTTGGCTTTCTTTATGGCAACTCATTACGAGGTATTTCCTGCAAGCCAGAAGCCAAAAGAACATCTACAGACACAAGTTAAAAAGCATGATGGTACATTAACTTCTCTGCAGAGCTCTCCTGTGTCTCAGTACGTGACAGTCCAGGGGTACAAACACTGGGTGACACACTGGGGACACCATGGCTGTGGACCCAGTCAGAACCAGGATTTGCCCCCCTTCCATTAATTCACCTGGGACTTCTGAACAGGATAATGTGGCTTTGTGTTTGCTGCCCCTGCTGGTCTGTGCCTCAGTTATCACAAGGACACAGAAACGAAGGGAAACAAGCATTGTCCAGCAAGGGCATCCTCTCTCAAAATGTGGGTCTGGTGGGATGAGAGTCCCACTATTTCTCAGTATTGAGAGGGGTGTAGACCCAAGCAAACCCCTGCATCTGCTGGCAGTCCATGGACTTCAACAGAGATCCAGTTAAACCACTCTGAGCATTTGGGTAGTAAAGATCAAGGTCCTTGTTATTTGCTCTAGGGAAACAGTCCAGTCCCTGTGGAGAGCTCAGACATCAGTTCAGATGACACTATAGAAAGCAATTGAGCTGGATTGGGTTTATGTCCTATCCATATGTTGTGCATACATGTGCATAAACAATATTTTTTTCCAAAGGGGTATTGGCACAACATTCTAGGAAAAAAGAGAAGAAAGAGTTAAATGAAATTAAGAGAAAACTAATTTGTAAGATCCATATAGTAGATGTGGGTTTTTCCTCTGCCTTCCATAAGGAGCACACAAAGGAATTTGAACGGTTCCAGCAGCCCTTAGTAACCAGCCTACAACACAACTGAAATGGTTCAGATTTGCTTCTGAGGCTTGTAATTTTATTATTTATTATACACAGGGAAACTTCGCTTACCCTAATGTCTTATCTGAAAA
The DNA here is from genome assembly GCA_035583185.1 of Anabacerthia variegaticeps. Lineage (NCBI taxonomy): Eukaryota > Metazoa > Chordata > Aves > Passeriformes > Furnariidae > Anabacerthia > Anabacerthia variegaticeps. The sequence goes on along the minus strand of JAWWEW010000033.1, from coordinate 4,780,606 downwards.
AAACACACTTGTTTGAAATGAGGTCATGTCCCTTGACATACATTAAGTGATGTGGAAAGCCCCCATTTATTCTAACGCCCATTTATCCATGTTAATACCATTTGAATAAAGGAAGTTTCCCAATATGTCAGACTTTTCTTTTTCTTTTTTTTTTTTTTTTGAACAAAACTCAAAGTTAATTAAACCAAACTCTACAATATTTATGACTTTTTTTTGTAGCTCAATGTGGTTTAGAAAGGTAATGTTAATATTGACATTAATTAACGTCAATCTTAATGTACTATTACATTAATAGGCTGGCATATCATTCAGCCTAAGGCAATGTACTGTGCTGCTCAAGCTATTTATAACAAAAAGTATTTTAAACAGCTTTGCCCCCCACTAAAAAAAAAAAAAAATAAAAAAAATCAATTTATACTAAATGTTGTTGCAGAATCAGATTCATCACCGTAGGGATTAAGAAAAAATGAACGACCAATTTAATGACAGGATTTAGTTCATTATTTATCTTCTAGCATGTAAATTATAGATTGTCATGAATTTTTCATCCTTTTGGTGCCCACTACCTAATTCATGCCAAAAACATAAGTCTGTGTTACAAAGAGCAAGCTCCCTGGCTCTGTGTACGAGAAACATCTCCTCTGCCTTTTGACAGACGATAATCTGTCAAAATGAAAAATTAATGGAGGCTCCCTTAATTCATCATCTTCTGCCTCTCTTCTATTAATGGCTTTTTTTTTCCCCCCTCTATAACTCTGCCTGCACTGAATAGAGCTGGTGGGTGGGGGGAGAAGATAAACAGGTCAGCTGACTGTTTCAGCTTGTGCAGGGCACTATAATTCAGCTGATAGATGGATGACGTGGTATTTATTGAATGCATTGAGGAATCCTGTGGTTTCCAACGCAGTCTGTGAGCATGCTGAGATAAAGCTCATACCAAATGTCTTACCGCTCTCAGCTTGGTCACAAAGACAATTATTTTGTACAAATGAGCATAAAGGAGTTGCATGAACCAAGCGTGTTGTGCTACACACAGCTCAAGCCATCCATGTAGCAATCAATAGAAAGAATAATTAGGATTCAGTTTGATTAGAAAATGCATGTAAAAGCAAATCAATCCCTCCCTCAAATTTACCTCTGATGAATTATTTTATGTTGCTGAACATTCCACCACCCCCAGGGTCTTAGAGCCCCAAAAATATTTATCCAGTGCAGAAACATGCCATTCTAAATACACTTCCTAATTTCCCTAATCACTAAAATCTGAAATCGGAAGCTGCACCAAAGGCTTTCTGCTTTTCACAACTCCTCTGCTTTTGCATGTCTGATGCTTTACCATGGTTGTGACAAGATAAAGCCCAGGAAAACCATGGCTCATCACATCCAGGGGATCCTGCCAGTCGCATGATGTGATTGTTGAGGACAGAGGAGCTTTATGGAAATGGATCAGCCTACAAGTGAAATGAATTTTTGCCGGAAATAGCAGAGAGGATTATAAAAACAGGAAAGCATTTCCTTTTATAAAGTGCATGCAGTGCACATCCATACATGCTTGATAGAATCATTTTATGCTATGGAAATCCCTACTCAAACATCCATTTTTAACACTACTGCAACACTGTGGGCTAACTCCAGAGCTGCTTCACAGAAGAAAATGAAGCCTGACTCTGTGTCAAGCTGAATGGTACTTAGAATTAACTTCTGAACTAGTAACCTGCAAAGTCCAGAAGGAATTAACAACCTCTTACATATTCATTTCAACCTGCAGCCAAACGGGACTATTTTCATTGAGAACTTACCATTCTCACAGCAGTATGAATACTGCAAACAAATTCATTTATCACAATCACTAGAATATGATTACGACACTGAAGCCTGGCCAACATCTCCCCGATGCCAATGGAAGGATGCCCACTGAATGCGTGAGCAAGCCTTGACCCACATTTTGTGGGTTGCTCAAACCAAAACCGCTTCATTTAAGTAGAGCCAGTTTAAAACTAAAGAGTCTTGGCCTGGCGTGTCAGAGGTCAAACTGACAGTCCCTGTTACTGAACCATGTTTACTACAGCTGCATGTCTTAGGCACTAAATAAGATGAAACAATATCTCCTTGCCCTGACAAGGGGGTAATAAAACTGATTTTTCACCAGTTTTTCAAAATAATTATTTTCTTTGTAAAATGTCTTCATTATATATATTAACTTCAGGAGATCCTTCCCAAGAGTGAAAATAAAATCATAAAAACCTGATAAATATTGAAAGAATTCTGATCATCCCTAATGGAAACAGGACTAACTTATCATTACCAAAGAGTTTTGCAATTGAATTTACTCTGCCCATTCAAAAATGTCTGTGATGAAGGCACCTTCATAAGAGTGGCTGGACAATGGATCTGGTAGAAGAAACTCAAGGATCAAAGCTCATCAAGGCCTGAAAGATGCTCTGTGTCGTCCCTGCAACGAGTAGGTCACCATTTCCTTAATGTGCCACGGTACAGAAACAACTATTTAAAAAGAAATAAAATGATTGTTCCGCTTTTCTTTCCAAGTCTGAAAAACATCCAACAGCTTTGAAGCCGGGAATATTATAACTTGGTAAAGTGAGCCCTCTCTCACCAAGTGCAAGGAGACAGAAGTTTAATTGCAGCTCTCCATGCTGTACTTGGCCAAACACCTTTCTCCAGAACAGTTAACCTGCTGTTCACCTAAACTGGTTATTATTTCTTCAAAAAGCGTTGCCAACAGATAAGGTTGCACACGTGCAGCACAGCTATTTGCCTTTAAATTCTTGGTGATGGAGGGTAATGCAAGGGGGAGCAACAGAATCATATTCCTACCTGCCACGTGTCATAAAAGGAGCCCCCAACACCTTCTCTCGTGATCAAGTATTAAATCCTTCAGATACCTAAAAATTATTATGCTGATATGGCTGTTAAGGTCAAGGTTTAAAGTATAATGTGGATCTTAGAAGAAATTCCAGTGATTGATGTAACACATCAGACACTTACCTTGAAAAAGGTATTATTCAGCTGCCTCCACTAGAAGATTAAAAGTGGGGGGAAAAGAAGTTGCAGAACTGGTTAAATGACGAGTGGTTGTTCTCAGTGGTCAATGTTGCAATGAAATTACTTTAAAAAATAGCTACTGATATTGAAACTTGCCTGCAACATCTTCTGATCTCTCTAATACATGTCCTCCAGGCAGCAGTTCTCTCCTCACCTCAGTAACCTTGTTACACCAGCTGGTTTCAAATATTAGCAATTTTCAAAATCATGTCTGAAAGATGTTTTCTGTACACTCTGCATGTGAAGTTTCTGAAACTTTCTGACAATGAAACAGGCTCTATTTTCATTTGCTTGCAGTCCAAGCTACTTGCACACAAATTACTCCTTTTTTTTCTGAAATTGTATCTCATTATTTTTAATGGCTGCAAAGGGCTTGTGACCACCAAGCTTTTAAACAGCATTAAGATAATGACAACATTGAAAAGTGGGCAGAATTTTGAAGAAGACACATAAGCTATAGAAACGTGGGATGGACGTGCTTCATTGAAGCCTTAGTTCACCACTGGCAACTTCCTGGGGCTTTTCCATAGCCAGTTCTTAGTAACTTATATCAATTTGTATCAAAGCTCCACTGCTTTACAAATAGCCTATATTCTACTTATGACAACAATATTAGAAACATGATATAAGCACCTTCATCACAAAGCCCACTACTGAACGCTGACATTGTGTAGATGATTTGCCCAAATTCTAGAGAGTTACAGTTCAGAACATTATCACTTCCACTGTAGGGCAGAAAAGAATAGACAAGGAGAAGCTCTAGAAGGTCTTGATGCTGCTCTGGTGTTACCCTGGGCTCAGGATGGCAATAGGAGAACATGACCCCTTTTCTCAGCTGCCTTCCCAAGTTCAAGCCCACAGAAGGTGAGAGGACAACAGAAACATCTGTTCTTTGTTGCTGTGTTCACTCCTAGGCACGACCAACCCAACCAGGAAAGCATAACAAGAAAAGAGTCAATGGGGGGGAAAAGAATCTCCTATTCCTACCACTGGAAAAACTGAGGTTCAGCTGCATAAATCTAAGTGACTGAGGCACTGAAAATAAGTCCCCAGACAACATGCTTTTGATAAAAAAATTCAGCTTTTCCAGGTACTGGATGGAATTTTAAAGAATGAACTTGAAAATAAGTGGGAGAGGCTGAGGAAAAGCCAGAGCTTTGGTATCCATAGGAAACCTGGCTCAGGTTGCATCAGTTGAGGTTTTTGCTGCTCTAACACCACAGCATTACCAGACACACAGTTTCACATTAATATTTAGGTCCTTTGCACTACTTTTGCCACGAAGTGACACAAATTCGGGTCTTAAAGCCCCTTAAGGTCTCTTCCATCCGGGTCACCCCTGTTCAGACCTTCCCCTGTCCTCTCTGGAGGTAATCCTGATCTACAGGCGTGTCAGTGAGAGCAGGATCAGGCCCTCTCCAGAGTTGGAATATAGCCATGTTGTGTCCACAAGATATTTTTACGACTGAGATGAGCTTCATTAAAACACAAACTCATGAAACTAAAAATACGAGGCACCTGATTTTAGAATAAATTACCTTCATGAAATTATGGTCTTTTCTTCACACTGCAATATTCACAGGAAATTAATGAGGTTGTCAGATGAATTCTATGAAGATTTATGTGCTGATTAGGTGACATGTCTTAAAACAAAATAAAATAATAAAGAACCTCTTCCATGAAAAAAGCAGCACACTTAATTTGAATTCAATCTTTTATCAGATTACTTCTGTTTAGTGGCAAATAGTTCCTTTGTTTAAAAACCCTTCACAAAGGCAAAGCCTCAGGAAAACATTTTGTTAAAGTATTCTGAAAGTCAAAGTCATTTTGACAGAAATCAAACCAGAAATAATTTCTCCCTGAAGGAATCCTGCTTTATTTTAATGATGTCTGGATTGTTTCCATTTAAATAGAGTAATGGGAATTTTGCTAAAAAATTTGATTCAAACTGTCCGTTTTAACAATGATCTTTCTTGCAAGCTTAGCCAGTCATTTGTCATATACATTTTGTTCAAGTGGAGAAAACAAATATTAAAGGAAAACAATTTGACTAAAAACATCTTCCCTTCATTAAGGAGCTTTATGTTCTAATGTCTGAAAGTGAAAGTCTGCTTTAATGGCTGCTGGGAGCTGGGGATCTCTCCGTCAGACACTTACCAAGGCTTGCTTTCTGGGTAATAGAGGCTATTTATGGGGCTTTTCATGACCTTTCTTCTTGGTACTACCAACAGAGGAATACTGGAGGCATCTCTTTTGCATCCACATATCTGCTTGCTCACGGATTATTGTCTCTATTGTTTTCTTCATTTTGAAGAAAAATGTTGCATGTAATTAAAACAAGATAACAGCACAGTACTGTGTGTTCTATCACACATCTAACCAGTCCCTGCAGTCATTACACATACTAACGTACATTACACTGTGGAGACAGATATACTGAAATAAAACTCCTGCTTTTATCACCCAGTGCGTTACGATGCCTGTCCCACATTCTGGGAGGTACTTCTTTGGCAAGAAAAGTACTTTTTTGGATTTAATAGTTCAAGACAGACCTTCTTTTAAGAGCAAAAAAACCACCCTGTAATTGTTTACCCAAATCCCAGAGTCTTTCCAAGTTAAATTGAAAGCCTGTCTACTTAAACTAATCCACTTAATTTTGGATAGTGAGAACCAGACATACTCCCTTTGATTCAGAACTCAGTTCCAGAAAATCCCTCTGCATAAACTCCCGATTCTGAAAACAGCTCCTGTCTTAACTTTAAACAGAGCCATTTTGGGTGCAACAGAAGAACAACAAAAGGCCCTACTTATGCTGGGATTTCTAATGCAGCAGCAGTAAACCTCTACCAAGCCCCATCCTTCACCTATACAGATGTATGCTCCAGCACTAACTAGCAGATTCCCAGAGATTCAAATTCCTGCAAGTAAAACCAGCTCCAGTCAGCTCACCTTTTTAATAACATTCTCATCACGATTTCCTTTTAAAAAAAGAAGGATTTGTACAGTGATGTACAGTGTCTTACAAAGTCATTGCTTTTGGTTTTCAAGTGTAAGAAGAAAACAGATATGGTGTGTTCCACTCCCAATCCATTGGTATCACATCTCAAACAGAAAAACTTACACGTTGCTATTCTTTCACAATTGCTGCTAATTAATAGTCTAATGACAATAAATTTGGACCCAAGTAATGAATGTCTGAACTGGCCTAAGGTGCCCACCTGCTACAGAACTGCAAAGGGCCAGGAGTTTGCCATGTGTCAGCACCAAGCACTTTGATTTGGAAGTGGTGTTTTTGCATAATAGCACAACCAAAGGCTGGAAAAACAAGCTTTTGAAGCAGCAGCAGTGAGAGAACAACCTTCATTACAGCAAAACCTGGTGATCTAAGCTATCAGAGCTGAGCAGCACTAGGGATAATTGCCACTATGTCCTACTGACCAGGTTTCCCCTATGGTTCCAATTTGATACAAAAGTTGAGAGCTGTATGAGACTCTGAAAAATAAATAATTCAGAAGGTTATTAAGGTTGTACAGTCCAGCATGTAAGTACTACGTAACTGGTTCCTTTTCAAACCTCTGTATGGCTGTTTGTGCATATATCTGTAAATGAGAAAACAGCCTTAAATTTCAAGAAATAACTGATCACAGAATTCTATCAAGCGAGAAAGACTCCTCAAGCTGGAGTCTCAGAGACCTGGGTACACAGCACAGACTTCTACCTCTGGCTGTGATGAGATGTCTGGCAACAATAAGCAGACTGTTATCATCACAAGGGATCAAGTGTTCCAAGCAGGGAGGGTTTCACTGTCTCCCTGTGCTCTGGTTCAGTGCTTAACACCATAATTGTCTCTGCATTTGCTTCTTCCAGCTGCCAGGCTAAGTCCTGCACAGTCCCTGCAGTCTGGTGATGCAGCATGCTCAACACAGACAATTTCTGGACAGAATCCAGAGAGCTTTTATTTTATTTTCAAGTGAACATTAGAATAACCAGATGAGCATGGTTAGGCTTAACGCCATTGCAAGTACTTGCCCATATCCCTGCTGTGTCCTCGCCAGAGCCCTCCACAAGTTAATGCCAACAGATTTCACCCCAACCAAAGGTGCTGTTTCCAGTTGCTTGCAGAGTGTTGGTCGGGTGGGTCAAAGGTGTAACAGCCAAATACAAACAGATTGGACACCTCTGAAGTAACTTTAAATTTTATATTTTTTTATATATATATAAATAAAATATCATGTGCTGATTTATAAGGTATGACACTCCTGACTCTTGGCTTAAGACCCAGAGCAAACCCTGGCAGTCACCTGCAGTGAGTACCCACGGGGATGCCTGGCAATATCACATCCCACGCCCCTTGGGAAATGCTGAATAAACCACAGTGCTCACTCCCACCAGAGTAACCACAGAAAGAACAGTTCTGGCCCCATGGGTATCTGCATGTGTGGATTGCTGTGATCTCCTCTGGCTGCTCTTGCACATTAAATGGGCTTGTTGGATGGCCATGACCACGTACAGTCCCTCAAAGGCCAAGAGCAGGAGCTACCTGGAGCCCTCAGTGACTCTGTCCCAACACACAGCCACAGAACAGGGCCAGGCCGAGGGTTTTTGGAAACTTGTCTTGGGTTTTCAAGGAGCTGGAGAAGACTAATCTCTGATGTTAGTGGAAATCTCTCTGCCAATTTTTAAACAAAGAGCAGACAAACCTTTCAAATTTAGTCATTTAAGTATGCAGTTCCTCAGGAGAAAAAGCTAATCTCCTCCTTTACTCAGATTTCTGTCCCCCTGGATGCAGATGAACTATTTTTTCTGAAAGTTCTCTGAAACATTTAGCCTGAAGCAAATATTTGCATAAAAACTTTTAGTCTGAATAATTAAAACCTGGCAAGTGAAAATGCCAAATGCTGGACTACCTTAAGAGTGAGCAGCGTTACCAGCTCCTTCTGCAACAGCCTCTTGCATAACATTCTATGAAACCCTTGAAGACAGAAAAACCCTGCACTTTCTCTGCTGACATCATAATAATTTTGTTTATGAGAGTGCTACAAATCTTCTAAGTTAGAGATGCCACTGGTGAAAAGCAAACAAGGACCAGAAAGGATCACAGCTCTGCTTCCCAAATATCATAATGTGGCTGCTGCACAAAATCTGCACAAAATGCCTCTGAGAAAAGCAAAAGTGCATTGTGGTTTTCAGACAGCAGTCTACCAAACAGAGGCACTTTCTTTGATTTCCTAAAAAAAATCATGGAAACAATTTTGAATGAAAAGTCTTGAAGTTAAGGACTCTTTTTTTACTTGAGCAGTGATTCTATTAAATGTGGATGTGACTTGATTTTTAAATGAACAATCAGACGTTATGTACAAGATGGATCAGAATGGTACATATACAGACAGCTCTTAATATATCAGTGGATGTTGCTATAGATTGCCTCAGTTTATTAATTAATCGATTTTAAGCCACTGACTAATCTTTTATTAAGATATATAGGAATAGCTTATTTATAGGCCATATATACGTGCATTCTTTCCGCCACCTGCAGCCAAGCATTTCATGGGTGAAATGAGTCAGAAAAAGCCCCCAAACCACCAAACCAAAAAAGAAGCGGCAAAGAAAGACAGAATAAGGGACAGGGTTTATAACCCAGGCCTCTCTCCAGAATTACAGGTTCCCTTTAAAGATGGGTTAGATAAATATCTTTCACGAAAAGCTTAAATGTCTTGCTGATCCTTCTGTAGAGAGGGGAGAATTAGTCAACCCCCTTGAGACTGCCGTTCATCAGAACTGTCTATAATGCTATGTCTGTAAAATGTTAGGGATTATCCTGGCAATAAGACTGTCTCCTGTTAGAACAAGACCTTAAAGAGACGAATTAATGACTCTGACTAATTGGATAATACAGCAAAGGATGGGTCATGTGCTGTATTGAGGTCAAGCTCTGGTCCTGTCTGGGCTAAGCAAGCTGGCATAGCTCTGCGTTCCAGCTGGCTCTTGGCTATACATACTGAAGAGCTGTGGCCAGCAGAGTGCTGGGTGAGTTGATCCCTCAAAGGTCATCTCCTAACACGATAAACGCTGGCAGCAAGGACAGGCCCTGCCTGCTGCTGGTGCACAGAGCACTGCTGGGAGACAAGCACGGGGAGTTCCTGCACTCGTGGGTTACCAACATCAGCTGGCCCTTGGATGTGCTGTGACAGCAGGGGAGGTGACCTTTCGCCTTGCTTGCTCCTCTTTCTCCTCACCTGCTGGTGGATGCAGCAGTGCCCGAGTGCAGAACGGGGAGGAGGCAGCCCCTGCACAGAGTGACACACTGCGGGTGCCCTGCCCTGCTGCGGGCTCATGGCCCATGGGGGGATGGCATCCCTTCATCAGCCACAGCCACAGCTCCATTTTGGTGTCGTGCCCCAGAGCAGGGGTGTGTTTGGGCAGGGCTCTGCAGCCCTGACCTGGCCTCAGGAGGAGCAGCATCCTGACTGCACCCCAGGATGTGCCCCAGCCACATACGTGTCCCTCTCAGGCTGCCTTTCTCCAAGGGTGCAATTAGCACCCAAAATGCTGCAGGGCAGCCTCTCTCATGCTGCTCTCAGCCTTTGAAAGTTTTAGTGCAAAACTCCCTTTGCTCCCTTCGAGTCCCAACCCAACCAGCCTGAGCAGAGCCTGGCCTTGAGCATCCTTGAACAGCTCAATATATTTTCCGGTTAGTCACAGACAACACCGTGGTGCTTAACTCATCACCTCAAGGTCCTTTCCAGAGCCAGGCAGTCTTTTTGCAAACATATCCATTAACATTTGACAAACTGAGCCTTACAGCAAATGTTCTGGATGGACCTCAGGAGGTGATCAAAGTGTTCCTTTATCCCAGTGCAGGCTCTGCTGGCCTTACAAACACTCAGGGAAGGACCCCAAATGATCTTTGCTTCTATGCCATTATTTCTTCTGTTTTCAATCAACCAGGGCCTCGGTGGGGCTTTTTATTTCTTACAGGCACTTGATTGCATTTAGCTTCTTACTGCTTTAGTGAACTAATTTTCAATCAACTTAAAAATGAATTCCAAATGCAAGGTCCATAATTAAAAAGAAACAGTTAATCCTTTGTGACAATCTGAGTCCAAAATTATGCTTCTAAATTATTCGGACAATCATTGAGGAAAAAAAAAAATATCTCTCCCAAGCCTGATTACATCAATGCTCTAAAGAAACATTTCTTCCTTAGGACTCTGATTTCCCTAGTGGCTGTGATATAAACCCTGAACTTCTTAAATGTCACTTAATTTATATGATTTTTCTGTTTACCCTTTTAAAATGACAAGTTGTTCTCTAGTATTTATGTCTGTTTGAAAATTAGATATCATGCACTTGCATTCCTGTTAGCTTAAGCTTAGTAAGCACTTGCCATAAAAAGAGAAAATAAAAATATGCCTACTCTTACTTTTTCAGTCTTTTCCTTTTTTTGCTACAATGTCTACCAATTTTAAACCAACTACTCCTCTAACTTTTTTAAGTTTTGGTTCTTAGCAGTGCAAGAAATTCAAACCAGTTATTAGTTTGCCTTTGGTGAGCGATGGAGGAAGTTATGGGCTTGCTTTTAACTCTCCATGGCTGATGAGGGTTAATTAATTTCACTCCAGAATGTGGTCCCTACTGAACTCCCCTCATGTGGCACCACCTTGGAGCAGGCAGTGGCTTGCAAACATTATAATCTTTTCAGAAGACCTTCTGACAGTAATGAAATTAAATTGACCCGTGTTGTGTCTGGTCCCTGAATTAAGATGGCAAGATTTGTAGGCAGCCAGTTTGACTGGAGAAGCACAGCCCAACTCCCCAGATCACGCTGAATTTCAAACAATCTCTTGTTCACAGAATAATTTTACAGTCTTTCCAAAAGGCCATGCCTATTAACACAGGAAAGGCAAAACAAGTTTATCATGCTAAACAGGCACATATGAATTACCGCGGTGTTGGCAGTTATTTTATATCGGTGAAAAAACGTGAGTCAGTCTTGAAATTAACCTAACCTGGCAAAATATTTTTGGAGCAGTGTAGGGAATGCCCACATTCTAGCTGAGTCTGGGAAGATACATCAATCAGGAAGAGAATTTAGTACAACAAAATGTACAAAGATCCTGTTAATCCTACCTAAGCAGACAGGTCTTGTGTTACTGCACTGTCTGTATGACTCTAATAAGTTTTGAGACTAACAAAGTATTTTAATGAGTTTATAGGAAGGTGAAGATCTCTGTGATGGGCATTCCCAAAGATTTGGAAAAGAAGGGACTAAACATTATCAGAAAGATCATGTATGTGCTTCTTTCTTAGGTCAGTGATTGCTGCTATTGAATGTCAGGCTAAAAGAAAATGGGTTCTTCCCCATCTCTACCTGCAATTTAAGTCTCAAACCAACCAAAATTCCCTCCAGTGCCAACCACTTAATTCTACTTGATTACCTGCTATATTAATATGATGATTTGCTCATTTGAACCCATTGATCTGTTGATTCAGTTTTAATTGCAACCTTGATTTGATGACTGTGTTGCTCCATTCTTAATTACCTCAGAGATACTACCTAAGATTGGCTCAGTTATGTGCTGGTTTAATTTCATAGCTCCTGACTTACCCTAGGTTTTTAATCCTGACGTGGGACACCAGACCAACACAGCTCATGAACACACAACTACTTGCAAGACATGGGTGATACTTTCAAATGAGCACCCAAGTCATCCCCACGACTCTGGAACCACTGGAAGTCCCTTCTGGTTTTTTTTTTTAACAGGGGAACTAAAAGATCAGTCATAACCTCACCATCTTTGGGAATGTTTTTGGAAATTGAATGTCTGCTTTGGGATTCAGAGGAAATCCAAATTTTAGGCAAAGATTTCTGAAATCCTTGAGCAGAGATCCCAAGATTATTATTCCCTAAAAAATAATAAATAAATAGATATTCCTTTGATGTAATTTTTCCTCATACTGAATTCTTACATGACTTTTCCTTAACAGAAAATTAAAATTCTCCTGAAAGAAAAAGAAGAAAAACGAAACAAAGTCTGATAAGGGACATCCGTTGAATAAAAACCTGCAAGATCACTTTTTTTGTGTAGATGCATATGAAGAGTCAAACCCCTCAAAGGGCCTAACAGGAGTCATAATTAACTTTCATTGTCTCAAAGCCCAGGGCAGAAAGAAATTGAACCAAGGGTAAGAAAAGAAAGGTCAGAGATAAAGCTCTGCATAAAATGTCACCCGCTACGCAGGAACGGCATGCCCACGTATTTGCCAGTTTAGTGAAAAGGCATAAATGCTCATTTTTCACCTGTTGAACATAAGAGGAAGGAGGAGAAGAATAGCAAAGAATAAAGCAATGGGAAAAAAGGGCCTTTGAGAGCTCAGGATGACATCCAGTATGCCTTTCACCTAAGATAGTTAAAAACCAGGATTCGTACTAAGGTGAAAGTTTCAGACTTGCCAGCTTTCCATGAGCTATTTTGGGAAGCGCCAAGGAAGAAACTCTTACAAATTTGAAGGCAAGATCTCCAGTGCAGTTACTTATTCGTGCAGCTGTGGGAGGTCCAGGCGATGCACACCTCCCTCTGCACTTGCCTCCCGTGAATAATTCAATGCCCTAGTTTGCTGGGAAACCAAGGCAACTGGAGTAGCTGAAGCAGTGTACTCACATGTGAGCATCCATGTGGTGAAAAACGGAATAAAACAATATTTCTTTGCTTCAGTAAAATTAACTCTGTGACTTTGCCTTGGTCATGTTACTTGTCCTTCAGGACCCAAGGCCATTACTCAACTACAGGAGAAGAGGGTGAGATCTGAGGTACCAGCAGCTTATGCATGGGCTTAACCCAGCACTGCTCAGCCTTCCTCTGTCAGAACTGCTCTGGTCTGTTCCAAGATATGTTGTGCTGCAGGAGACAGAGCTCAGCTCCCCCTGGCCACGGCAGCACCTATTCTGTGTCACTCTAATGCTGCAGTACCAGGGTGTGTCCATCTCTCTCTGCTGTGAGATACTCGGGCTCTGCAACACCCACAAACAGCTGCCCCTCTCACGCTGTTGGTACCCTGGCTGGCATTATGGGGTCTCCAGGCACTGCACTGTTAACTTCAAAGTACTTTTTTGAAGTTTAAGAGTTGAGCTTGAAAACAACTCCTACACACGACATCTTTTAAAGATAGCAGTCAGTGGACCACAGAATATTGACAATTGCAGTACTCGGATAAGTAAACAAGTCTCTGTGGATTTGATAGCCCAATAAATATCCATTATTGCTCGTTGCCAGGCTATGTGCCTGAAAATGAAAATGAGGATAGAACAGTTCTTAATGGCTGATAGCAAAAATAATCGAGTCTTATCTAAATCAAACTTTATTGGCCTGGATGAATTATTTCTGGCCTCCTGTAATCAAAGCTGAAAATTCACCTGTCAGGCACAGTATGGTAAAACTCATTAGAGCCTCACCATGTGCTGTTATGAAATTGCTCCATATGGCAGTGCATGATTGTTTATTTACTAGATTCAAATATAGGCAGGTTTCAGAAATATATATATATATATATAAAAGAAATATTTTCAAATTCCTTTAAGGCAAAAGTGTATATGCTGAAGCTCCAGCCTTGTGTAATGGAAATATTTCACTTGTAGAAAGAATTTTGCCTTGTGCTGCAGCGAAGCTATTGATCAGGCAATTGGCAATCCTCAAGTGTGAGGACTCATTAAGGCAAAGGTATATGAATCATTTTTTAATGACATCTCTTTGCTTTCAGCAGCTTAGCATGTGTCCTGGTTTCAATGGATGCACTGTAATTTAGGCAAGCTGTCTACAGACTTCAGCCATTACTCTTACCATATGTTTTCTTCAAAAATTACCATGCACTGGGGCCTGCTCGCCGCAGTCATGGAGTGAGGTGCACTCTCTCTGCTGTATCAGCACGTTAACATTACTAGAAAAAGCAAGAGTAATGTGCTTATAAAAAGAAATTCCCACTTAGCAAGTTTAGTGCATGTGTGTTAACTTGGATTAAATACATTCCAATTATGGGCAGCTCATTATTAAAACTGCAGCCAGCTGTTTGCCAGAAATGTTCAGATCTGGTAAACAAGCTTTTCCCTGTTCCCTTGCAAAAGATTCCAGGTTGTTTCCCCTTCTTATTGGTTCCCAACAATAAGTATGAACACAGCAGCGAACAGCTCTGCCACCCCATGTATATGTTCCAGAGCAGAAAAAATCCCAGAAAGGATGATGAGTTGGTTAAAAAACAAGGAAAATCACGATTTAATGGCCAGAAGAGCTTGGAGGCTCAGGCACAGTCTGGGAAAGAGGCTGTTAACCAGCTTCCCTGGCTAAGAACACTGTGAAAAGATTTGCACTGAAACAAGGAGAATTTCGTCCTCCTAGTTCCATATATTTTGATGGCCTCAAGTGCCTCAGTGGGCATGTCTTGACTTTACTACACTAAACTGTTAGGCCATTCAGGTATCTCATTTGCTGGGGCCTTCCAGAGCACAGAAACATATGGGCATCTGTCTTAAACCTTAAACGTTAATTTTTTAAATAAATTGATACAAACCCAAAGAGTTAGAAAAAGGTGAAAGATGTAAGTTGCTTCCTATTAAATCCAGAACTTCATTGCATCACCTAAAAAATACCTACTTAAAAATACAGCCCACAGTTTCAAGTTACCCCAGGATCCAGTCGTTTCAGTGGAAATTAACTACTGAAGGAGGATTTAACTACCTCTGGATGAGGAGGTTGCAAGGTGATACACACGTGCGAGCAGTGTGCCAGGGCTTAAAAACCCCCACACTACAAACAGCAGCAAAAAAAATGCCTGCTTTGATGTCTATGCTGAAGCCCAGCTTTAGCTTCTAGAAAGAGAAATTATTTCTCAGACCCAGGCCTGCAAAATCAGCCCAGCCAGGCTTAGCTGTGCCAGGAAACTGCTGTTGTCTGTTCACAGGGCTGCGATATTTCAATTATATTTGTACACTGCCAACATCTAACAAAAGGAAAGGAATAGATGCAATTAAATAGCAAAAAACCCAAACCAAACAAAAAGAACCCCAAAAAGCATTGTGCCCACGTAGCATATTTGATTCAGATAGTGGTTTCATCAGACTCAGTGCCAGAGGACACACATGGCCAGCCAAGGTGGAGGTCTCAGCGTGGTGCTCAGGTGACCTGCAACCATCACACCAGTCCACAAGTGCCAGCCAAAAGCAGGGTCCTTACACTTGAACTGAGGGAAGTATTTAGAGAGAATCGAGCATATCAAAGAACAAGTGGAAGCTGGATGGACTTCTGTATGGAAATCTTAAGACAGAGACAAGAATGAGAATTTGTAGACCTTACACGAGGAAGAAGAAACTTCATCTGTCCCCTTGGTCTGAGAAAAATGTTCTTATTTCAAACAGTAGATAGGTTAAAAAGCAGTAGATAGGTTAAAAAGCAGGTGGGTAAGACACAGATGAAGAATCTGTCCTGAATTATGGAATACCAATTCCTTGTTTTAACTGGACAAAATCCCCACAGGCAGCCAAAAAAAAACCAATCCAAGCTAGTGGTAACTAAAACAGCAGGTACATCTGAAAGACACATCTATGTCTTGTATGAATCTGTGTTATCAAGCAAAAGCACTTTGCAAAGCCAGAAGGAAGAGGGCAATGAAGGATCACAAGGAAATACTATTCATAAAATCATAGTACTTGGAGCCTCATGAAAAAGGAAAAAAATACTTGTATCAAATATGGGCCAAAGACAGAGCACTGGAAGGTTAGGGAAAAGGCAATCCCATTGCAGGCAGTCACACCCTTCCACACTGTCATTAGAAAATTCTGTTTAGTAGACAAAGACTTTACTGGCTCAAGGGATGCTGCTCTAAAGGTTTTCAGCATTGTTTGTGCATAATCTACATATAACATTCAACTTGGGAATGAGATATGATGTAGAAAATTGCCTTTGCAGTCCTTGAAGCCAATAATTTAGCTCTGCAACCTTAATTTATAAGGGAAAAAAGAAGGTAGTTGGAACATGAATTTGGATCACCGTCAGATTTAGGAATGAAAGTAATTAATGCTTCTGTGAAACTCCCCTGATAGTTATTTTTGGATTCAAAATCTTTAAAGAAAAGTTTTAATTTAGGGGCAGAAGCTCATTATATTCTCAAAAGAATCCTGCTGTACTAAATCATTCTGTCTCCAATTCATAGCCCCACAGTCCCTCTATACATACAGCTCCTCCACTGATAAAGCAGCAAATTATTTCCCCCCTTAACTACAGAAACTTTGATTTGCTCTCTGAGTTGTTCCAAATTGAGGCTGCTTGCCTTCATATTCAAGGTTCCTACTATTGCCATGGAATGGTGGTGACCAAAGCCTTTCTTCTCACATTAGCTCAATATAATCTGCCAGCTGCCACACCCCCATCTCCAAATTTCCTTACATCTTCTACCAAGCAAAAGAACCTGCTCTACAACACTCCTTAACTCATCAAACCCTAATTAACTGTTGCTTCCCACTGTAGCACTTCCAAGGCATGAGGGAGGTGTTAAAAAATTCTTGAGGTGGCAGCTGGGAATTTCACCTCCCTGCTTTCTGCAGCTCCCCTCTTCATCCGTTTATTGTTTTATCTGCCATTTTTCAATCGTGGATTGTATGTTGTTCCAGACTGTCAAATGCTCAGCCCATATTTGATGCTGTTATGATATATTAGTAATAAAAGGTGTGTAAGTAATAAAGGACAAAAGAATTGTTCTCCTTGGGAAGGGATAGGGAAGGTGTTTAGTAACTTCCAGGCTGTGGGTTTATTTTTTTATTTTAACCTGTTCTTTAGTGCCCTCGGTGACTAAGTCCCAGCTGATACCAAACATTAAAATATTCTTTTATTGTACTCCAGATTGCTGAATCCTTCAGCTCTGTTATTATTGTAGGAGCCTTCATTTGCACTTACAGCTCCAGTCCCAGGGATCAGCACAGTGCCTGCTAAAGGCAGTGAGAAGGTTCTGGTTGGCCACGGGCAGCACTGAAACAGCCTCTCGGACAACTAGAGAGGACTGACTTTAGGAAAGGTTTCATCTATTTACTTATTTTCCCTTATACGAAAATCACCTTTCATCTTTGGTTATTTACATTCTCCAAAGCAAGTACTTATGACAGACAGCTGCAAACAAAACCCAAAGGTTTTGGAGCTGAAAAGCAAGCAGCTGTGCCCTGCCACTTCTATTGGCATGGGGACATCTTTTCAGATTCTCCGTCAAACCTGTGAGTGCTGTTCAAGGTTCACACAGGGACAACTGCAGTTTGAAAACTTCCAAAAGGCCAGCACAAACACTGGGGCCTTGCCCTTGCTTTTAAGCCAAGGGGACTATTTATGTGAGCAAATTTAAGCACTGAACAAGCTTTCACAGGTTTGTGCACTGATATTATAATCACACACATGAGCAGAATCATTAATTGTCCTAATTCCTTGGCTATTTTAGTAAGAATAATGAAAGGAAAATCATATGCATACTTCAGTATTAGCTCAGTGTCTCTTCAGCTGCCACTGATAGCTCCTTTGAATTAGAAATGGTAGCCAGTGTTTGGTACTAAGGATGGCCACACCATTCTCATTGTTAGCCCTTGAAGAATGTATTACTTCAAAAAAATCCTATCTCTAAGATTTGGGTTTTGAAAAATGGCTCTCTTGGAGAAATGCCACTAAGCATTTCATTCTGCTTTTATTATTTTTTTTTTAAGTAAGATTTTCCACCCATTTTTTAATAGGCTGTTATAGCCTTTAACATACCATGAAATTAAATGCCTCCATTGGGGATCCATAACTTATCATAACAATAGTATTTCTAGCACTTGTTGGAACTACGAGGAAAGTTAGAAGGTGGTATAATAAGTGTAACATTTTAAAGGACTTCAGAATTGTCACTATACATTACTGAGGTCCCACAGTTAACCCATGAATTAAAAGCATATAAAAGTGATAATAGCTGAATTTCTAAAGAAATGACTGACACTCGGTGAGATTATCACTTTGCCGGAATTAACCTGTGATCTGCTGGGAATCATAAACCCCAAAGAACTGTGGAGGCATATTAATCTCATAACTGACCCTGCTTTAAGCAGGAGGTTGGACTAGCTGACCTCCTGAGGTTCCTCCCAACCCAAATTATCCTAGGATTCTAATTACTTCTACTAATTTTGCTAGGTACCTGTAATGATACATATATTAAGTATGTCGCAAGCACAGATCACTTCTTCTTCCTTGCATAACATTACAAAGCCTCCAGTGTAAAATTAATTAAAAACTGAAAGCCAAGTTCTGCCAGATGTAAACTGGGAATTAACGTGCGCCTCTGTCTAGGGCTCAGGAGATGCACGTGGTCTGTTTTATAGAGGTGCCGAGCATTTACAGTCTCCTATGAAATGTCTTTTATTTCAACCAAGGAGGGAAGTTCTTCAATCAAACATTCCACATCTCCCAAGAGAGAAAAACTTCTGTAAGAGCATTTGCAGCTCTGTGTGCTCCAGTACCTTGCCCAGATCCAAAGCTTGGCTCGGTGTTCGATCCTTCAAGACTCCAATAAAGAAATGCTCCACAAAGAGCCATTTAGGTTGGAAAAGAGCTCTAAGTTCATCAAGTCCAACCATTAACCCAGCACTGCCAAGTCCACCACTGAACCACATCCCCAAGTGCCACATCTACATGTTTTAAATCCCTCCAGGGATGGTGACTCCAGCAATTCCCTGAGCAGGCTGTTGCAATGCTGGACAACACTTTCATGAGCCACATCCCATCTGTGCCATGCTGGTATTCTGAACTATTAAATCCTCCTTCAGTTGCACACACTTCTGTATTGTTCTTTAGTTTGAAAGTTCTTAAAGAAGGGGCTGCCGTTTACTGCCTGTGTACAGCCTTCTAGTTTCAGCACTGTAGCCATTTTGGTCTGTTTGCTTTTACCACGTGAGAATTTTACAGCTCCTTGTGAGAGGATTAGAAAGATGCCTATCTCCTCAATCAAAGACAGAGACAAATTGCAAAGAAACATATTCACAATGACCAGAATGTGACAGAGACAAAATCTGCCGAGTTATAAATTTCAGCCTGTCACTTGCAGGAGTGAGATTGCTTAAAAAAGTAAAATCATGAGCAGTGATTCCATGATTAGTTAGATTCCAACGGGGAACAGAATCATCACATAGAACATTTCCAGCAGCCTTTAAATGTCTTAGGATTAACTGAATTTATTTTGACAGAAATCTCAAAATAAAAGAGAATAATTGAGGGTAGCCACAAGAGAGGCCAAGAATCTTCCTAAAAAGTCTAGGGCAAATCTATTTTTACACAAGGAATACCGAATGCTCTTTAATTATCATTGCCAAAGACCCATCAACACTACTGAAAAACATTCATTTATTGGTCTAAAATATAAAGCAAGATTCAAAGGAGTTTCAGTTGGGATTAGCATCAGTGACTTAATCTGAGCCCAGTCTCTGCTCACCCGGGTGTTACCCAGGGGTTACCCCCACCCTCAGTCTACAGGAAGGTCTCCTGTGTCTAATCTTGGTGCTCCCCCAGGAGAGCAGGAAATCCCTTCTGAAATATTTGCAGTCACTGTGACTGAAATCCTGTTTGCCATCACATTTGGGCAGCATTGGGAGGGTGAGAAAACCCACCATTCCCTCTGTGTACAGGCCCCCCCTCCAGTATAATGCCTGAAGTTTTCAGGCCCACCACCAAGCACAACTCGTGGCTCTGTAAAATGACAGCTAGTAATTGTCAGTATGAAAAATAAGAGTAAGAGTAAAATATTAATGCACACCCTGTTTAATTAAATGACAATATCATTTTCTTGTAATTTTTCTCTAACTCTGCTGGAAGAGTACAGTGTTGACGTGATAATTTTATAAACTTCCTTGACAGTTCATGTTAAACCACCCTCTGTTACCATAGATTGATAATTGGCACTTACAAAGGCAATGAAATATCTGAGAAATTCATTAAACATGCCAAATATCTGAGAAGACCCAGTGCAATGGTAAAGTTATCAGAATCACAGTGTAAGCAGCTAAAGGGCTGTTTCCTTTACAAATTCTAAAAAAAGAAGAAGAAACCATGACTTCCTATTATATTTTTAATGCAACGGAAGAGAAGTGGGCACTGTCAGACGTATTCAAGCCTGCCTTCCATCAGCTGATAGCGGCAGCAATTTCAATTAAGTCAATAGAGTTACAGTATTTGGCTTTAGATCTGCTGTCCCCTCTGCTCACCTTCCTCCAGGAAACAGAGAATGGAGAGAAACTGTTATTCCTGCAGATACTCCCTTAATGATCCATTCCAACAGAACCTGGACAGAAAGCCCGATTTGGAAATGGCCAAGAGATGTGTTTTCCCTGCATTGGTCATTTCACCCCTTCCAGTGGAAGTGTGCAGACCGTGCAGACCTAGCCAATAAAGTGCACATGCCCTTCCCTTTAATGTACTTTGGCATTTAAATTCCCCGTGGCTGCTCTATCTGTGCAGTTTAAACTGCTTGAAAAAGCAAGAACATTGTTTAATTACAGTAAGTTGTTAAGTATCTGAGCAAAGGAAGTTCTTGAGGGTTTGCCAAGTATCTTAACCTGTCCCTCAACCCAGGCCAGGCTCAGGAAAAAGTCAGAAAAAACTAATAAGCAGTAACATCTGCTTTGTCAAAATTACTCTTGTTTGGCCTTTCACTGCCGAAATGACACTGGAGAATACTTACAAAAATATGCTTTTTCTAACTATACATAATAATTTTCCAAAGCCAGCTAATGTGGACAGAAGGTAGGGACAGCTCAGCATCAGAACTACCAATTTCATTGAAACAAACACCCATGCCTGGATCACTCCCTGGTATTATCTGCCCACAATAATACACAAAATTCTGGACACAAAAGTGGACGTGGTACATGACAGAGTTGTCAACTGCCTGATATTCTTGATCACATTGCAATCATTTACTGTAATGAAAAATAGCAGCTCAATCCCAGCTCCTCAACCCACCCACCTTTATGTGCAAAGAAAATGGCAGAACCACATCTTTCTCAACTTTCATATGACTGAATTTTTCAGTTTCTCTTATTCTCAAATGCTAAAAAGAATAACATAAGTTATCTTACCTACAATGAGGCTCACTTGATTCTTTTGATCGAAGCTGGATACTTGGTGTATCAAACAATTCAACGGTGGGTCGGAGATGAACTTCTGCTGTCACTTCTACACTCCACATCTCAGAAGCTTCATATTGTGGACAGAGTTGTTTGACCTTCAGCATAATTGACTTCAAAATGGCATTCTGCCCTCTGAAACCACAAAAAAACTTTTCTGACATTTCCTAATGTAGTTAGCTATTTTCCAAAACTGTTCAGCCTACCTAATGAAGCAGAGAAGGACATTAAACCTATTACTAAGATACATTATAGGATGCAGGTTGGATTAAATTTTTTTGAGACCATGCAAACAGACTTTTGAAAATATGGGGGAAGGGGGAAACGGTGTGTTTGATAAAGATGACAAAAAATTTCTGCTAGGATGGTTCTTCCCTCTATTTCACCACCAGTTCTTCTCATTGATAACAGGGATGTGAGATAGAAAACACATCCCTCAGAACACTGGCCCAACGTCCACAGATTTTTGAAAATTCTCATTAAAACCTTTACTAGCTCAGGCCTCAAGGTTTATGAGCCAATAACCACAAGGCTTCCCTAAGATGTGTGGAGCATGGATGTCTCCTAGTGAAATCCTGAGTGAGAGCAACCACCCCCATGGCCAGCTCTCACAGCATCCCTTTCTTCACAGGACTAGGACAATCCTCCAGGACAAAGGCACTGAAAGTGGCAGCTCCACAGCAGCCCGGGCAGAGGTAGTGTGAATTTATATTTTAAGGTGCTCTAGGACCTTGTAAAACCAGAGAATATATTATTTCCATATTTCAGCTCTGACCTTACTGTACAGCTTTTGCTCTGTGAATAATCTCGTTTCATTATTGCAAGGTTGCATTTCTGAAGGTTGGTTGTAAATTATATCTATAAATAATTTCACTACTTACTGTTTGCAAGTTGCTTTTCACTTTTATCTCTAGGAAGGCCTGTCTTTAGACCACCTTAATTGTGGTCCCTCACCTTTGCTATTAAACAACAAACCCAAAATATTCAGTGATGGCTACTTGAGTTTGTATCCCTTTTATGAATCACCCATTGAAATTTCTCATCTAATGACAACAGAACTTGCACACATCAACCCAACCATTAAACCACTGTTCTGGACATCACCTTTTTACTCCAATGTTTCTTTTCTCAAAGTGCATTCTCTGACCATTAAGGACACAAAGGGAGAGAAAAGTTGAGAGTAGGTCAGATAACTAGATTCTAATTCTTTGTCACTCCATAAAAAGATCTAATCAACTCCTTTGTGACTTGTCCAAATTCCATGGAAATCAGTGTAAAGACTCCTATTGATTTAACAAACTATGTTTCCCAGGCCTTTAACGTTTCTAAAGCAAAATGTAATAGGTTGCCTAATTGGAGGCTTAATTAATGCCTGGATGATGCTTTATTAAAAAGAAGTGAAATTAATGCTCATGTTATCCACAACTCTCCCCACCAGCCTACTGATTCTATGCTGATTAAAATCTCCTGACTGTATTATATATTTAGCATTATAGAAGCCAATGAAAAGGATTCATCTCCTTTCTCCACTTTGTAGGTGCTAAGAGCTTATTATAACCACTAAACTCCGAAAAATTTATGTTCTTATTTACAAAAGACTGCATGCTATCAAGGATGCAGATTTCTCTTCTATTTTTTTCCCTTTTCTTTTTGACCCTGGTGGTAAAGCTGATGCTCTTTTCTTCCTGCAGCCTAAAACAAAATATCTGACTCTCAGGTGGAAAAATAATTAGTAACATGGGAAGCTGAATGAATTTTCGAGATATTGAGGAAAATGTAGTTTGAACTGTCAAGGTTTACTCACTTACCCAAAGGAACTACAAAGCAGCAAAGAAATAAAACCCTCTTAGAACTTACAGCTTTCATCAACCTATTCCCTCTGGCTGATTTTTTCCCCCAAATCTCTCTTTTCCCAGTGGTTCCTATTAGAAACACAAATAATTTTTCTCTCTGCATAGCAGCAAATGTCATGTTACTTACTTATTTTTTAAAATACTATTACATTACTATTGTCTTTTTAATATGAGGATAGAAAAACTATGCAAGCTGTATAGTCAAATACACTTCACAGAAGCACTTGCACTGCACAGCTTTTCAAAGCAAACTGAAGGTATCAGTGGTTCAGCTCCTGTCTGTTGTGTCAAAGAGAGTTGCCCTGTGTTTGGAACCCCAACTACACAGCTGGAAGACCTGCCAACAACAAGAAGAATAGATCTTTGTACGTGCAAAGAGAACGGTTATACATTGGCACAGAGGGTCCTTACAGTCCCTCCCATACTCTACTGTGAGCAGATTGTGAAAAAATTATGGATAGAAATCGATTCTTTGCATTACAATTACATAAGAATGAGAAAAAATCAGCATCCAGTGCCTCAGCAGGCCAGTGAGCCATTACTTTGTACCTTTTGTTCATGCCTTTTCATGCCCTCTTCAAAGACAAGAGCCCCGAGTGTACTGACAATGCACAGATGGGGAGCTGGAGCTCCACACCCAGTGTGAGACCCAGTGTGTTGCCAGAGGGATCCCAGTAACTTGGTGGGAACACTTGCACGACTGGAACACCACAATGGCTGCAAAAGGCTGCAAACTCTTTTGGGAAGACATGAAGGGAAGAAGAGGAGGTGGAATTGCACTTCATGTAACAGAGAAATTGGAATGTATGGAGGTGAGCTGAGACCACAAAAGGTCTGTCAAGTGCCTTTGGATCAAGACTAGTGGGGTCAGCACTGCAGGGGACCTCAGCTTTGGGACCTGTTACTGACCTCCTAAGCAGGGTGACAAGGCTGATGAAACCCTACTTAGGCTGCTGAAAGGACTCCTGGGCCACCAGAACCTGGTCCCCAGGAGTGACTTTGATTGCCCAGACATTTGTTGTGAGAACAGCACAGAGGCTGCTCACAGAAACACAGCCAGGCAGGAGCAGCTCCAGCTGTGGGCTGTGATACAGCCTCTTTTCCTGTCTCAAGCAGTGGAGATGAGGGGGATGGTTCCTCTCTAACTGGAGTGTCTGCTCCTTTGCTCTGATGTCTTCACTCCCACCAAAATGCCTTTCTGATGGCCAGCCTGAGTCCTGTCCCCAGCAGCAGAACTGTTGTGCCTCCGTCCTTATAGCCCCTGACCCCTTCCCTGCTCCTCTGGCCACAGGGGAATTTGCACCCATTTTTGTTTCCTTATAGCTCTATACTCCAGGCACAGAGCAGGTTATGCTGCTCTCCCTCAAGGGCTGCCTCCTCCTCTCTCCACATTTTCTTCTCTTCAGCTCACTTGCACTGTTCCTAAGGCACTGCTTACACAAGAGCACCTTCAGGGAAGCACAAGAGAGCTCATACGAGAAGCTGAAGGATGTATTTTGCAAAGATAACAAACTACATGAGATTGTTTAGTAAGAACCACTAACCTGTAAACATTGGATTCATTCTTAAAGGGAAGGAATTTGCTGCAAGTCTGGGCACAGTAAAAAGCACAGAAGATTCTCCAGACCAAAGTATGTGCGAATTAATTTGTAAAAACTCTTCTATCAGCTGCCTTCTCAGGAGGATTTAAGTGCCCCAATCTGTCGTTGAGCAGTGACTGTCAGGAGCCCCAGTTCCTTTGCTCATTTGCAGTGGTGACTGCTAACTGAGCCATTCTCTTCTCCTTCACTGCTTTTCCCAGCGAATGGAAGTGTCTCTGCAAATTCCACTGCACTGTGAGCACACAGGTCTCAGCGCTGCATGGAGGCTCTGGGCAATGCCAGCCTAGAACAGAACCTAAGCATGGTATTGTCACGAGTCAGAACTGTGTTTTGTATTTTCTGCTACAAGTCAATATTCTAGGATACACTGTTGTTTGTGTCAACGATGTCGGGAATTCTGATTCGTAGACATGCTTTCCATGAAACACTAAGGTCGTGGCTCTGCAAGACGAAAAAGTGAATTAAAATGCTGTGCAATAGATAGAAAGAATGGGGTGATTTCACCTGCTAAAATCTCACCTACTTCAGCCAAAGACATTAAAAGCACTTGAAAAATTGTGCCAGCAATAACATTCCATTGAAAGACGCTGCTCTGAAGTCTGCATAGAACCTTAGTAAGCAGGGAAATGGCTCCATGGATGTGGGAAGTCTTCATCTACACTGCCCAGTTATTGAAAAGTAAAGAAGTCTAAAGCCACAAACTCCAAAAAGTGAAAGTCTACAGGAAGGATGAGAAGGAAACTTGTCATGGAGAGATTGCAGATAGTCTTCCTACCAGAAAATTGTTGGGAAAGTAATTACAGAGAGATCCAGGTCCTGGCAGATAGCAGAGCAGCTTTAATGGGAAAGTCATGAGGGAACTTCTCGGCACCATGATAAGCACCAATTCTTTTCACGGCACCAGAAGAGGAAAGTTTAAATGACATTCCCTAATTACTTACCTCTGTACTAAAAGACGTTATTAGAGAAAGAAGAGGGCATGGAAAGCATCACGGCAAACCAGCAAGTTATTCAGAGTGCAAACTCCATACTGTGCATGGAAGAGAAATGGGGGAAACACATTTAAGAACAAACTTACTCAAAAGCCATTAGAACAGCCAATCACTGTTAAATTGTGTAGAGGAGGAAATATGCCCTAGAGGGAGTGCAAACCAGAAGATTGACTTCTTCAAATTCACAGCTGTGGTGGAGCAATCAAATAGTCCGATGCCAGCGTCCCCCTCCGAGAGAAGACAACCTGGGGCCATATGACCTCAACCTTTGATATGCACAAGGAGAATTTAATGAGAGATTTACTACAGGAACTGATGTCTCGAAGTGACAAATTGCAAGCTTTGCTGACCTCTCACAGAGGGGAAGTTTCAAACTTTCATCAGCAAAATTGAGCAACTGAGATGGGCATGGAAACTGAGATATGCAAGGAAAGGAAAACTGACTCTAAGCAGAACATTTACATCACTGATAAAAGCAGCTTAATTCCACATTCCTGCCAAAAGTGGAATGGCAGTGAAGGAACACAAAATATACCATAAAAGTGATGCCTAGGCATTCTTAGGCATCAAAAGTATCAACACACGACTGAGATGAAATCTTTGTCTGGCTAAATCCATTTGCCTTCCCCCAAATCAACAGTGCTTGAGAAGAGGTGTTGTGTTCATTTAGTAATTGCTAAGACTCTAGGTAGAACCAGGAGGGACCCGAGTGTTCACAACCACAAGAAATTAAATTAGATTAAACTCTCCCAAGCTGTCATAGCTCCCAAAAAGGCTTACTTTGGATTTTGGCTACGGGATAAAGCACAGGCACAGCACAAAACAGAAAGCTTATCTTTAAGAGCTTGTATCTTTGTAATTGCCAGAATGTTAGCTGTGGGAGATTGCAGTACTAAAAACAAGTCAGTTAATATTTCCAAGTGCCAGAGATTTTACCCAGATTCCTGACACCATATCTCATGCAGTTAATAAGTTTCATGCTGATTATTAAACCAAACAATACAGAATATCATGCTGTTGGCAAAAAAACCCATTATCATTAATAAGATTATATATTTGCCTCTAAAAAGGAAGAAACAGCTCTGAGCAATTGATCTGTGCCTTCAGAAGACTAATAATGTGAAAAGTCAGGTGATTTGTGCCATCAGCCTCTGTTCTATGTCCTATTCTAGCAACAGAAGAACATTTCTGCCAATTAAAACTCCCTACAGATGGAGAAAATGTTAACTTCTGGGAGTTTTTTTTGCTAGATCAGAGCATGGTATCTGAAACACTGTCCCTTACAGCCATCATCTCTGGCAGCTTCAGAACAGAAAGTAACAGAGAGTCAAAAGCAATGATTTGGGGTGTTCTGCTGGAGGCAGAGTTTTTCTAAACAAGCTGAACCTCTGGGTGCCAAGAACCAAGCCTCCCTGGAATGTCAAGTTGGGTACCTGAAGGCAGAGACACCCAAAGTCACTGGTAGTGCTTTAAAAGCGTAGGCATAATTCCCGACACCCACACAATCTCTCGCTCTCAAAAAAGCCCACACTGGCAAATTGAGAATAAATCACTCCTCACAGAAAGTCTTAAATGACAGGATTTGGCTGCAGTGCCTACAATTCTTCACTGAAATGCTACATCATGTCATTTTTTATTGTCCTGTGTGCATGCAAATGTGTACAAGATTAGCACGGCTGCTGCAGATGGGAGATGAACAACTGCTGTTCCTAAGCTTGCATCCTTTAAAAAAAATCATTGATATAATGAAATCTAATTAAGAGCAAGGGGTTTCTTATTTTATTTTGGGAAAAGGAGAAGAAGCAACACTCAGAAAAATCATGTACCAAAAGAGACACCATTTAGAAAAAGAAGCCCTTTTCAGTGTCACCATAACAGCGAAGTTTCAAGAAAGGAGAACATTTCAGTAGCAGAATTAATTAAAAGATCTCACAGTGAAATCCAGAAACAAAAACCTAGAGGAAGAGCAGACTTAAGGGTTCTGAGTATACCCTCAAACTGAGACCAACAGGGTTAACAATCAATACTCTTTAGGCATGTTAAAGCTTCACCTTCTAGCTAAAAGAAATCCAATGGTGGCTCCTATATTTGTGTGTGGAATTTTGACAGCAGAGCAGATATATCTTCATCAGCACTTTGTGTCTGCCTGCCCCTTCACTTCAGTTCTTATTGTCATTTTGTAATATATTAATGATCCAAATCATCGAGTGATTCCAGTTAGGCTGCAAGAGGTTCTCTGAAGTAGGCAGCACTCCTTATAATGATAGATTGCAGGAATAATGGCCTCTTTACTGAAAGCAAAACATCAGAAAACTGGCTCAAAAATGGCAGAAGAGGAGGGACTGAAGACAGCAAGTGCTTCATTAGCAAAAATGGAGTCAACTATTCAAGAGAGCAACATCATTTTGTACTCATTTCTGCAAGGCTACCTGTATATTAAAGATAGATGATGCTTATGCAGGCATAAAACATCAGACACCTGGGAAAGTAAAGGTATAAGGAAACATTATCAAGCAAGAGATGGACATAAATGATCCTAAAAGTCAACTCTTCAGAGTTTTTCCAAACGGAAGGAAAATACATGGTACTTTTCTTTCACTGTAACTCCTAAACACAAAGAAATTGCAGAAAGCATTTAGATTGTGGTGCTGTTTGCCTCTGTCCTGACCCAATGCAGGGATAAACCAACAGAGAGGTTCTTAGCCCCCTATTTGATGGGGCCCCTCAAGTTCAAACGGGTTAACAACTCCCCTGGGTTTGGCACACCTTGAACAGTCTGAAACCTGCATTGTTAAATAAAAACAGCATCATGCACAGCTCGATTAAAACAAACATTGCTTTTCTCCTTTCTCTCCCATTCTCCCTCCATTTTATTGCATTGGATTTGCTGCAGAATGGACTGAGTCTCATCCCTTTCAACTGCCCTGAATAGCTCTTTAATTGCTTTCTGCTACTCCAATTAGTAAATGCAACACAGTGGCCATTATTATATTTCCAGGTGCTCTACAGATTTTCTGACAATAAACTAGACTGATGAAAACCATGGATGCACAAACAATCTGTAAACTTTAAAGCTTCCATTCGTTAGGCTGAGTAAGAAAAATAGCATTAATATGGATAAGTCCTTCAACTTTCCCCATTAATAGCTAGTCTTAATTCACAGGTGCCTTTTTAATCTCTCCTGAATTCCTCTAGAACCTAATGAATACATGTAATAATAACAGCAATTCAGAATTTAATCCTGATTCTAGTCTGTCTTAAATTAGACCTTAGTCATTAAGAGATTACAGGATAGTGAATGATAGTTAATCAATGTGTTTAATTTGGCCCCATTATTTATTTGATACAGTTTCTCACATAGTGGTTATAAATCTCTTTTCCCCCCAAGCTTGGCCACCAGAAGCAATCCCAAAATATTGAGCAAAAAAATATTAGATTTGATGATCCTCTTAAGTGCAGGTTAAACTATAATTAATCTCTCTGCGTGTGCTCAAACCTTTCAGACCGATGCATATATGCACATATGTAATTCATACATAGCCAAACACTTCAGGTAAGATTTATTGTGCTTTATTTTTTGTCTCTGTTAACTCTTAGCACTATCAGTCAAGATTTCCCAGCACTTACCACAGCGTTAGCCCTAAGCATCGGGAAATCACATTTCTTGGTGCCAAGGGTTTAAAAAGATTCTAATTCAGCTATTAAACTGGAGGCAGCGTGTGCCAGCCCCACAGCACATTCACCCATTAATTCTGTCCCCTGGAAAAAGCCAGTGCCTCTTGCACCAGGCTGATAAAATGAGGAACCACACTGATTATGTCTGTGGCAGCTATTCTTGACCCAACCAACAGTGACAGTCATCAAGCTGCAGTACCTAGAGCGCTGCAAGCTGTGCGAGCTAACCCAAGACATCATTAATTCTGAACACCAGAGCTTTAGTCCACATGCTGGAGTTCAGAGAAGCTTAAAAACAAATCCCTTTGGTGGGCTGAAATTCTGTATGCTGCTCATAATCACTTCACCGGCGGTGTTTGGAACTTGTTTCTCTAGCTGGACAGGTCAGATGTGAGAATCAAAGGGCCAGTGTCTTTCACTGGATTGATCAAAATTGGACCTCAGATTCAATTAATAATGTCAGATGGACAGAGATCAAATGGATTGAGAGACTAGCTGTTTTTTAATTTTTTTTTTAATCACTTTTAACACAATAGGATGGAGGAAACAAAGTAGCTGTGCATGGTGTAGACTGGGTGATTTGTCCAGCCAGGATGTGAAAGTATACAAGTGTTCAGTACAAAAAAAACAAAAATAGGAAAAAACCAACAGAGTATCGAAAGAGCCCTTGATACCTATTCCTGTAAGTCTTTGGGGAGACACTGTCTAATCACAGGGGTCTTGGGATCTGAATTTCTGGGAAGTTGCTGTACGAGACAGATTCAGGGAGGTGTCCCATGGGATTACTGTAAATTAAGCATACACTGGAGTTTAATGAAGGATTTTTTCTCTCAAAGAGTTGATTTACCTTACGCAGTTGTGTGCATTGTGTGTCTTACTCTTAGCTGGGAAATTATGGCTTACAACATTGTCATGGGAATGAGACCCCAGTAAGACTTTCTCTCCTGCTCTCTGAGCCCGGGAGGGAGAGTTCCAACATCAGGGACAGGGAAAGATGGGAGAGGAATCAACCCAAGGCCAGTGGCTTGGATTTCTTTTCCTTTGTGTCAACGAGGCAAGGATTTGGCTGTATCATTATCACACAGGTGATACCAAAGCCTTTCCTTGAGGACAAAAATCTTGGTTTGGCACATTGGTATGTTCTCTTCTCATGTAGATTCATTACAACTATTTCCACTGTCAAGTCGTATCACAGATCCAAAGCACTCAGAAGATGGGGGATCTCTGTACAGCCCTCCCAGAAGCCAAGAGTATTTTAGAAACAAAATATGCTGGTTTACCCCCAAAATTCTCTTTTGTTCCTCTCTGCTTATATGGAAAAAAACCCCAAAAACTGAAAAGAAAGAAAGAAACAAACAAAAAGCAAAAACCAAAACCCCAGGCAGAAACACATGCATTTTTTTCATGGAGGTGAGTATCCAAGTGATATCTCAGAAAGTATTTCCCACTCTTCCCCCAGTTTGTATTTCTAAAGACAGGCACCAAACATGCTAAAGCCAGTGGCTGAGCCCTGCACAGAGGAAGACCACAAAGTGTTCATGAGTAATGTCACATCTCCATCTTCTCTTTCAGGCATAAAGAAAGGAACCAGGTCTTCAGTAAAGCTCAGTATGTGTAATTTGACAGACTGCCCTGAAATGCTGCCAATAAATATGAGCTAAACAGTGTTAGGATCCCAGGTAATATTTCAGTCCATCCAGGGCCTTTTGGGTACCCCACCTGCTTCATCTTTGACTTTTTATTTCAATAAATACATTCTGAACTCTTTCAAAAATCAGGCTGATTGGGCTGGGAATAGAACCAAGAATTTAGTACAGAAGCATCTTAGTCAGATAAATCCTTTGAAAAATTGCAACCAATAATCATTGTCATGTCGTTTTTCCCCCAAGGTTTTTGGGGTTGTTTTCCAGTAGCAGGTATTTTTGTTTTGGATAGCGTTGAAATTATATTCAGATTTTTGTTGACTTTTCAAAATGGAAGAACTTGTGTTGCCTTTGCAATGTAATTCCATGCTGTGTTATTGTCACAATTTCTGCATTCTTATTTATTTGTCCACAGCAGCAGGGCTAAGAAATTTTTGCTTGCTCACTCTCCTTTTAAGAAATTTTACTAGTTAATAAATAAAGCTTAGCCTTGTTCCAGGGGTCCATCCCTCAATAGTTACTATTCTCTTTCTGACTCAAAGACCAGCTGCAATGAAAACAATGCCCTCTCGTTCCTCCTAGCACTTAAAAAGGTTTATAGATCTCCAGCCTCCTACAACTCAGCAGAAAACTGCTCGCACTTGACAGTCTTCAGAAATCAGCATTGTTTCCACCCTCACTAAAGCTGTCAGCCACACAAGGTCAGGAAATGAGGAGAGCTGATGTCACCTGAATCATTACTACCTCTGCTTAGACCCCTCCCCACACTCCTCTCTCCCAGAGAAAGCCGGAATACCCAAGAGGAAAGACTTTGAAGTCTTTTAAAACTGTCATAAAATAGTTTCTGGAGACTGTTTGGAGAACTACAAAGAACTCGAACCCTTCAAAATAGCAAACTCATGAATAGTTTCTTGCCACAGTTGTCAAACTGCAACACTGTTTTGCAGGGGGCTCATGAATATGAGCACCTCTGCAGTAGCCTCTAAGAGGTGTTTTTATTTTCCAGATGCAATTCTACAAGGACAGCAATAATAAATCTTTCAAAACTATCTAGACTCCATCTACTAGTCGTGCTAATTAAAAATCACCATGTAGATCTATAAGACAGCTCAGATGAAACAGTTTCCTCACTGAATGCCGTGGTATGTGCTCTTAAAAACAATGTCCATAGGAGAGGAGGAGGAAGATTAACTCCATCACATGCTTTGAGACAAAAACATTGTTTCTGTTCTGTTTTAAAAATCATAAAAGCTGTGAATGACAGAATTGCAAATTCAAAAGGCATTTAGTGAGCTGAGGGGCTTTCTCCCTCGTAGGTGCCTGTAGGGAATTGAGATGACCCCATGGACAGTAATCATAATTCCAGGACCATGAGGCAGCTGTAATTAAACAGAAACATGCACAATGCACGCCACTGTACACCACAAGCTATACACAAGCTATAACAAAAGTTATAGGTCATATCTATAAAATCAGACACATAGACAGGATGTGTGTCTATATTACACTTATCCCCATCTCACCAGCAGCACCAGAAATCCCAGTCTTACCCTCACTAAGACTTCCCATCCCCAGGTTAGAAGCCTAAATGTGACGATATTGCCCTTCTGTGCACAGCTAGACGTGGTGTGGCTGCTGGGAGTCCATTTGCTGTGTGTGGTTCATGTGGCATCAGCAAACACAAACCACCCCAAGGGGCTGGAGGGATCTCTGGGGCTCCACTGCCCCAGGCTCAGCCCGAGCAGCCCTTTGCAGGCAGAGGAGAGCTCCTCGTGCCTGAGCTGCACGTGGGCTGGCCACCACCCAGCTCCAAACAGGGAGCTCTCTGGCTGTGGGAATGCGGTGCCAAGGCTGAGCTGATCCAGATGAGGCTTTTCCCAGCAAGGCCTGTTGGGTTGGGTTTAGAGTCATGCGAAGCGTGCTGACACACAGAACTCGCACCAAACATCTGGTCTCATCTGGCATCCCTGAGATCTACACAACTTTTCTATTAACTTGACTTTGCCAAACCAAATCCATATTGATTAAAACCCTCCCTTCATTCGACAGGAGTTTTTGAACTGATTTCAGCTGTGATAGGTTTAAAAAAGTCATGTATTTTCTTTGGCCAGCTACACTGCTCCCCTCCCTGCCCTAAGCAGAGTGCTTTGCAATGCAGCATTCACCCCTTTGTTAATGATAACGTTAAAAAACAATCAATGGCTCAATTAACAATCAGGAATGGAGCTTCCAGGCAACAAGCACCATGATCAATAACTTATGTTCAGTGAAATTAGAGGTACTTGTTAAGTCAAGTGTTAAAAGCTGCACACACTTAATATGGGAATATCAGTCACGAACAGCTTGGCAGTTTAACTTGAGAAAATCAGTAAGTACAAAGTTCCCATACTATGTTCCACACCAATAAGTAACTAATGAAGCATAAATATTCACACAAATTCATTTATGTAATAAATTCTCAAATCCCCCAATACACAGCAGTAGTGCTGAGTCGACATAAGCTTTCATTTTTGTTAGGAGTTACACTTCTAAAATATGAATCCAAAATGAAGTTGGCCAAACCACATTCAAAGCTTGCACAAAGGCAGGTCCCAGTGGTTTGCAGTGACATCAGTACACGATGGCCTGGCTGCTGCCAATGACAAACATTCCCATCAGCAAACCGGGACGTGCAGAGATTCCTTCCAATAAATTTCTCCGAGGCCACCCAAACATCCTCAAGTGAAATAAAATGCATCCATCTTATGGGACAGGTGAAAGCAAGGATTCACACAGCACAGGATAAGTGACATGGAAACGTTTGGAAGAGTTATGAACACGCACTGTGATATCAAAATCAAGAAACCTGTAGAGATATAATCTGACTTATCCCGTTCCTGTTTTCCTCCCCCATCTCATAAGATGGCGGTTTAGGGGGAGATTTTTCAAAGGCATAAAGGACAGCGAGATGCTCAACTCTCAGTGGGAGCCTGGGTAAATCAGATGTCTCATTCTCATTTATGCAATCTAAAATCTCCCGCTTAACTTTTATACATCTGCTCTCAATAGAGCTTTTCTTTGAGAAGAGAACATTTAGAGCAATGTCAAAACTGACTCCTACATCAAGCTTGTGACAAAATTCATCTCATGGTCAATAGCCTTGTTTTTAGAGCTCCACTGATAACAGAGATGATTTAGCAGCACACTCCTACTCTGGGAATAACCAAACTGAAGGCTGCTCTTCTGATTATACTGAACTGCTTCTACTCAAAGTAGGGAATATTCAGAGGATATTTCATCCTTGTTCAAAACTTCTAAAAATAAATAAAATAAATGAAGAGAAATCTTTGCACGCCTCATTTTGCATATCAAGGGCTCTCTCTCACTGCAAGCTGGTATATCCCATGCCCTTTACCAAAGAGCACAGAAGTCTTGTGAGGCCTGAATTCCTCAAGCAGTAACAGAGAATATGGGGGGTGGGGGCATGGTGGGATGGCAGGATGATTCTCCTCATTTAATGAGCTGCCCCTTTCTTCAGTGTATTAGAATCACATCCTGGGCATTCCTGACTGCACTTTGATGGGTACCTAATCAAGGAAAATCAATCATCTGAAATTGCACAGACAGCATTTCATCTCCATCAAGAATCATCTTCCTACAGAGCTCCATTAATCTCTTCATCATTGTTTAACTCAAAAAGAAACTTCTGTTGTAAAAAAGATCAGACTTCAGTTTTAAATTATAATTAAAGCTGTGCAGTGCTCACTTCAAGAAAGCAACTAAAGCTTTGGGAAGTATTTGGTTTTCCAGGGCAATCTTCCCATGCAGAATTAACCAATGCACCTTGACTACATGCAGGAGGATGAACAGCTGATAAATCTGAGTGTGAATAACCCTGTTTGCTAATAGAACACCTTACTCTTTGATCTCACACATTCTCAGCCCTCATGTCCAAGCCTCCTGTCTTGAGGGAATCAGAAGCCCAGCCCTAGCTGTTCCCAGGCCAGGTTGGGAGGCATATCCATGGCAATGAGATGGGAAGTTTCTTTTCCACAAGCTACAGACAAATGTGAGGGTATGGAGCAAAGACTCCTGCTTCTGGAAGTACAGCTCTTTCACACCTGATTCCCCAGCAGGTCCGTATAGCCAAGCCTCAACCTCTATTGCAGGAACACCCTGAGCCCCTATTGCACCCTATTCTATTGCCCTGGCTGCTTTACTCCAGACTCCAGAGTCTCGAGTCCTCTCCCTCACCTTCCCCATCAGCATTAGGGGACATTTCCCAATGTGGGTGTAGTGTGTTTCACTATGAACAGGATGAAAAAGGCATAGCTGGGCACTAAAAAGTGCATCTGTGCTGACTGGTGTGGTGTTGGTGCTTGCTCCAGAAGGAAGGGTGAGATTGCTGTCCCTGAGGATATCCTGATGTGCTTGAATAGAGAAAGTGTTTGGAAAGCAGGTAGCAAAAGACCCAGAAAACAGCATGGCTAGGGCAGCAGTAAAGACTGGCTGAGCAGCAGGAACCCTGCTGGCAGCAGGGAATAAAACCTCAGCTCATGGTTGTTACAATCCAGCATGACTCCTTGCTGCTGCCCAGTGGCAGGGCAGGCTGCACTGCAGCCCCTCACCACGGCTACCCCTCCTTGCCATTGCACACAGCGTGGCCTGTATGTCACGGGAAATTAGCCAGACAAAAGAACACCCTCCAAAAATTAGGATCCCTTAACTAACCTAGTAGAGAGAGGTATTTTCTCTTTTTCCACTCCAAATTAACACACCCACAGAAATGTTGCCTGCAGTGAAGATTTGCTTGGGTATGGTCTATCACCCACAGGGCCAGTTCTGACTGCAGCAGCTCCGGGTAGACAGTATATCACACAGAAGGAGAAAAACCAGCCTTGTGATGCAAAGCCAGCAGTGGGTTCAGCTGTTGTTTGCATTTGGAAGCAGCATTGATGCTTCCTGTCATGCCTCTTCTGCTAACAATGGCACTGCAGCTGGAGTTATTACCTGCCCTCCCTATTTGGGGGACGATATGTGAGCTGCATGACTCTCCACACTAAATATTTAAAGCAAAGCTAAAGCACTGAACAAACAAACAAAAACACTACAAAAGAAGCGAAACCCAAGTCACAGTAGCAGGATCTGACAGTATCCTCTGCCCTTAACTCCTTCATAGCACGTTCCTGTAGAACCTGGAACCAGTACAGGGTTGTTGGACATTAAGATACCTGACAGTGAGTTACAGAAGTCAAAAAAATATGCAATTCTGGGAAACAAAGAGCTGTCTTGAGTGAATCCTGGTCGAGTCTTGTTGATTTGGTTCAACCACAACTACTTGACTGCATAAAGAAATTAATTCAACCAGGTTTTGTACCCAGGGCCATGTAGGTCAGGATCACCACAACAGTTTATCTAAGCTTAAAACTCCTAATCAAGCCAAGACAGTGTTTATAAACACCAGGGAGCAAATGACAAAGTGCCTTCTCAATCCTCTACTACAATAAGCAACAAAGGCTAGACACAGCCTTTGCGTATCAAGGTATCAACAGGATCTGTGTTTCAGAGCTGTAACACTAATATGACAGCACGTTTCAGTCCTCAGCATTTGTTCATGTAGACTGCAATACCTGCACCAAAATTTTTCATGCTTTTCCAGGTCTGATAAACTTCCTGGGAACAAATCCCTAAAATGAACTCTTCCACGGAGGCAAGTGAAAGAAGGTCACTCCATGCCCGGATCATTTCAAGATCCTCCAAATGGTACTTTTGAAAGATTTCTCAAAATTGTTACTGCTTAACTTACAAGTCCTTGGGAAACCTTGTGTGGTTTCCTTCTCCTCCTGTGTGTGTGGTTCCAGCAAGCAGAAATGTTACTCATGTTTTATGCATTCATTTCCATGTTTCTCCCAGGAAATCTGAGGCAAAGCTAGCAGATGAAACTAGGGCAGTATCAAACCTTTCTATGGTGTGTTGCAGTGCCTGCCTTTCAAACAGCAGAAGCAATTTCACTTTTCAGAATCACAGCTGCTCTTTGGGCTTGTCAACACAAGATGGCATATACTTTACACACATCTGACAAGCATGATGGATACTGGAAAGCAAGAATGATTTTTTTGCAGATTAGTTTCATGCTGCCCCCTCACAAAACAGTCTGCTGGTATTGTATTATTTGTGCTCTGTTAGAAACTGGAAAACCAAATTATCAAAATGCATTTAAAAGCCAGGGAAGACCCAAACTCAAGCAGGTCCTTTTTTTTTTTGGCAGGGATTTTTCCCATCCCTTTGCAGGAGAGTCCTGGGCTGTTCCCAAAACAACCTCCTTCACAGACCCTGAGAGCGAGCAAACATCGTTCCTGGCAAACCCCTAATGTCACAGAAACAAATCAGGATGGCAGCGAAGAAAATTGGGACCCAAGTGCAGGAGCCATAAATCTGCCCCATCCTGATTGAACGAGTTGTGCCCTGAAGGATTGCAGAGTGCTCAATGGCTTTGCCTTGTCACTGCCCCGATGAGGGCTGAGCTGGGGGCAGAGTTATGGAGGGAGGGTACAGGTGAGCCCTGCTGAGGGTCTGGGGGAGAAAGGAGTGAAAACTCTGAGCTTGGACCAGACTAGCTGAGGAGAGAAATCAGGCAATTGGACTGATGGGTATATTATTCAATTTGATAGACTTCAAGTTGTTGGGATTTTTTAACACTTAAGGATGCAAATGTGCTATGGAAAGGCCTAAAGAAGGAAAGGAGAATAATTTATTTTCACTGGCAGAGTTAAGCAGAACTGGCTAAACACTGAAGTCTCCAGAAAGACAATGTGGCGATGCAGCTGTGAGTTAAAACAACAGCTTCATTTTTTACTAAAGGAGAGGGATTGTTTATTTTAAGCTACTGTTCAGTAACTGATGGTCCCCGGAATGACAAAACTGCTTAATAACAAAGAGCTTCTAGGATATCTCCTGAAATATTTAGTGAGGAATGCATGTAGAGTGTGGATATCTGTTCTGGCGTGGGTAGTCAGAGCTAATCATTTATTTATTTAGAGAGAAGAGTGGGAAAAGCAATTTGGATCTGTAAGAGAGAATGAGACTTAGGCTTGAAAACTCTTGAATCACTCTGGAAAATAAGGCTTAAGTATCTATATCACATAAGGCAAAGACAGACACTTGTGCAGCCAAAGCTGGTATTTCCAAAGCTGCCTGTGTGAGCACTCCCAGTGTCTCTTAGGGCAAAGTCAGGCATCTTACTTTAAACTTTTTTCTTAAGTGGCTCAACCTAATCCATCCTGGCAATCTGTTATGGTGGCATAGCTAATAGGGATTGTAACAAACAGCAGGGGGTTGTAACATCTTAAACAAATGCATCTGTTCCCAAACTGTATTTGCATGTGATATTCTCAGGTTGAAAAATTGATCTTGCATTCTTACTTTGCATGGGTTATGACTTTCAGGGTTGATAATCTGTGCTCTGTGAAGCCTGTTTGAGTGATTCTGCACTGTTTGGATTCTCCTTTTTCCATAAAAATAAAGAAGAATCCAGGAGATACTATTTTTACAAGTTTAAGGAAGTTACCACTCTCACAATTTGAAGCATTAAGTGGAACTCAGCAAGTTAGTATTGTTTAAAATATTCCTAAAGGAAAATACCTCTGTAAGCATCAAAAACTCAGGCTTCTTTTCATTACAGGTAACAGGAATTTTGCCAACTTAACTGAGAAAAGGAAGCAGATTTTAGAAAAAAGAAAAGTATTATCAGTGGGCCAGGTATTCCAACTTCTGTGTAATAACTTGCATGTCTAACGGCGAGCAGAACCAGCTGGGCAAATACCTCTGAAAGATTAGAGATGTTGTATCAGATTTATTGACCCTCCAAAAGTGATACAATTCCTGGGAGCAGCTGAATTTTCACCAATCCCACTGAAGTTCACAGATTTTTTCCTACCAGCTCACTCTCTCACTGCATGTTTCCCCCACACATCTGTGGAGAATAAATCCAAGCTGGGCACCCTTTGAGCTCCCAGAAGCTGAATTTTTTCTCTTCCACAAAGCCAGGTGTTCTTGGAATGAGCTATAGCTAATTATGTCCTGTATAGCTACTGCAGATAAAGTTGGGTGCAATAGTCAATCAGCCACAGCCAAAGGGAATCTCAAAGCCCTCAAACCCAAAGAAAGCAAAGCCTTAGAGATCTGAAGCTGGTGCTCCTCAGGATTTCTAGTCTCCCACAATGTTTACCAGAGAAAGAGGTTTCCTGGTCTTTCTGGCAATACTGCAGAGAATCACAGGCACACAGAACTTTGTTCCCCAAGAAGTGCTGACATCTACCAAAAAGTTGTTTGTGTGACACATTCGTGCCAAGTTCAAGATGCTTATGCTTGGGGATGAATTGAATAAACACCAGTGTTTAACAGCCATATGACACAATATTCTTGTTCATCTCTGCTTAGCAACATCACTTCTTTCTGGTGGACTGAGCCCTGAGTTCCACCTGGAGCCACCACCCCCCATCTCCTCCTGCTGCCTGCTGTGGCAGCTGCATGAATGGGATGCAGGAGAGGGCCTTTCTACCAGCACCTCGTGAAGACCTCTTGGGCTGTACAAGTTCTCTTCCTAGGTTAAAAGGAATTAATTGTCTTGGATCATTCAACATTAGCAGGGTCGATTTGCTCAACACAAGGCAATTAGAGGGCACAATAACAGTTCTGCAGTCAGCCCACGGCCTCATTTTCTGCTCTTAGCTCAGTGAGTCTCATCTCCCCAATGTACATGTCTACTACAATGAGATGAAACTTCAGAAAGCAAAAGCCTGTGTTTTGAAAGGACAACATGAAGAAGCATCTTTGTACAGTTTCTGCCTTGCTCATGGAAACCACAGCCTTGTGAAGTACCTGCCAAAGCCTGAGTGCTGTGAAGGTGGGGCTGGGATGAAAGTGCAACAGAGCCGAGCATTAAAGCATTTGAAATGAAAAGATCGTCTTCCTCACTTTGGCTGCTTTTTTGTTTTTACTTTCTTCTCTACTCTCCTTCAACCAAAGATGTGGAAACTTATTTCAGATATGCATTTCTAGTTATTTTGTTATCAAAAAGAGACTGAATGCTGTGAATTCTTGTTTACTCTCATAAATTTTTAACTTAACATATATGCAATTTTCTTGTTTTGAACAGTGGAACAGAATAAAAGATCTGAAAGGATGAGTGTGCACACAAGGAGAAAGAGTGGACAAGCAGGAAGAACCCTACAGGCCACGGGACTCTTTCACTGAGCAAAGAGATATTGTCTTCGAAAAGCAGGTCTTACACCATGATATTTTTATGTCACTTTGGCAGCATAAAGGGTTCTCAACACAAAGAATTGGACTCCTGAGAACAAATCCTACAGAAGGAGTGCCAGTAATTGATGTAACAATGTCTGAAGTCTCCTCCAGCTTTGCAGTCCATACAGGAGCTGGATTAAAATGAGATCTGAATATACTGAGCTATGGCTTTTTTCCTTACCCTGGTAGTGAAATTACAGCAAAGCAGCAAACACACATGACAAAGCACTGAGATATCAGAATAGAAAAAAAAAAGTCTGTGGTTTTCCATGTCCAAGTTGAAATCACAGCCCAGCATTTGGTTTGCCATTTGTTCTTTGCCCACAGCACCGCAGTATTGCTCAGGAACCTGGTGTGATACCTGGGGGGTAGAGGAAGGCACGCCCTTTCCAGGGAAAGGGAAAGCTGGATTAAAGGATTCTGCCACGACTTTTTAGAAGCCTCATTCACAGCAAGTATCCAGCAAATCCAAAGTGCTTTTCTACCTCAACTAACCTCAATTAGCTACTGCTTGATTCTGATATAAATATATGATGAAGAAAAGAACTTGAGGGTTAAAGTACATTCACCCCAACCTGGATAGAGCCATGGATCTGAATGAAATAAAAGCTTCCTTCAGTGTGGAAGTTACAACTTAAACCAACAAAACTGTGAATGTTTCTTTGATCTTTTTCTGTCATGATCTAATTATTAAAACACAGGCTCTGATTCCCACCGTACATTGATTCATATCAGCAGTAGCATCACTTGTTTTAAATCAAGACCTGAAGTACATCCCATAATTCTTTTGAGAATCATGACACTTTTTTGTTTGTTTGTTAGATGTGCTGGATATTTTTCTATGACCTATAATTGAATCAAAGCACCAATTTTTCTTAGACTGCAGCTTTAAAAGAGATTCCAGGACCCTCAAAAGTTTGATCTGTCATTGCACAGAGCTATGCCTGAGTTAAGCAATCCTGCAAGGCAGCAGAACAAATGACTGAGGGGTGGTGTCCACGAAAACACAGCTCTCACTTGTAATTTGGTAATTATTTTTCCTCCCTGTCACAGAGTTCCTGCAAGATGAAAGGTTTCTGGCATCAATTTTCTTGGTGGCCACCAAGGATATTCCTTTCTTGGAGGAACTGAAGTCAGTGAGGGCTGTGCTTGAAGATAAGCACAAGGAAACATATTTCCTGAACGATCAGCCCCAGAGATCTCCACATGGGAACCCAGAGTTGTTTGCTACTTTAGTTTTTGTCTAAGTTCCAAGTCCCTTTGTTGCCTGTGCATCATGCCTCTGCCACCTACCCTAGCAGGTCTCTTTCAAACATGAGATTACAACGAAACGGGTCAGAATTTGCCTCATCTTCTCTCCAAACCCCATCCCAGCTGTTGTCTCAGCAAGGGACATTCATGTCAGGTGATGAAAATTTTCATAGCTGTCCATGTGGTGACCTCTGCTCCATTTGCAGTGACTCAGTCCCAGCCATCCCTCTTGGGGCAGGTACTTCCACACGCCTTGTTTCCCATGCCTGTTGCTACACAGACCTCCTCTTTCTCCTGGAAAAGTGTAAGAGTGTGTGTGTTTGGAGGGCAGGAAGAGGCAGTGTGTGATTCCTAAGGTTTATTTTTTAAGATTCTAAAGCAGAGCTTTTGGATTTTAAAATAACCTTTCTTGTTAACTTTTCTAAGATGTGAAAGGAACATTTCAATCACTTCAGCCTTCCTCTTCCTAAAATGTGTCTGCGTTATTTCTTGTACATAAGAGCTACATCAAAACTTTCCCTGAGCCTCTCCAGAGCACTTTACTCAGAAAAGCAACTATCAGATCAAAAAGTACTTCTGTTTATTAGTTCAATCTCCTTCATTAGATTCCCTCTATCATGTGTTTTCCCACACAAACACTGATAAAAAAATCTGCTAAAATCCACTGACAGCTGTGGCTGTGATAGACTTTTCCTTAATCCGATTAGCTGCCGCCTCCCTGTTCGCACCAGTTTCTGTGAGCGGTTACCATATTACACTACAATCTGCTGATTTCATCTGCACTGGCATCAGGCAGCGTTCAAAGAAAGTCTGGCCTCATAATAACAGGCTTTGAGAGCCAGGAATCTCCTCTCCACATATAAGCACAAGCTGCTGTCTCCAACTGTAAAAAGCTGCCTGGTTCAGGAATGCAGCTCTGACTGCACAGGGCATTCCCACAAACAGCCACCTGAAACTAGTGTTGCCCAAATAATTCCCTGCTCGAGCTTGTCTTTTTTCAACCCTTACAGTTGCTGAGATACTGAAAGAAAACTCATCTTTGCTCAGTCTACTGGCTCGTACAAAGAAGGGAAATGTCTCTTCAGACTGGAGGGAAAA
Source organism: Anabacerthia variegaticeps (assembly GCA_035583185.1). Classification (NCBI taxonomy): domain Eukaryota; kingdom Metazoa; phylum Chordata; class Aves; order Passeriformes; family Furnariidae; genus Anabacerthia; species Anabacerthia variegaticeps. The sequence continues at coordinate 4,737,970 of JAWWEW010000033.1, read as the reverse complement.
GACCCAGCTTATGTTTGAAGACAGAAAGCTTATGCTTGTCTGCTCAGCCCCTCCCAGGTGAGCACTCGTAGCTGCCCAGCACCCCAAAGGGATGCAGCGGGTTCTGCTTCTCCTCATGAGTGCCAGCAAGGAAATGCAGGGTTTCAAACTCCTTCCTCACTCACACCAAGTCACAGCTCAGTTTGGGGGAAAAGGTGCTAAAAGAGTTGAGAAGAGGACTTGAAGACACCTTGGCTCTTATTCGATTAGGTGACATGCAAAGAGATCTAAGTTTAAATAGAAATTAGAGATTCAAGATGGGTCTTAGAAGAAAATTCTGGTCTTCTGATCATAATGATTTTGTCCTTGTGGCCTTCAGCTAAAAGTCACAGAGGCAGCTCCCCAAAAATAGTGCTACTTAATTTCCTTTCTCCTCCTACCAATTTTGCAAGCAATTTTTGTTCTTTTATTGCTTAAAAAGGGGAAGGAAAATGGCAGAGTACCAAGTCACAGAGGAATTTTTGGAAGAGATATGGAAATTAGGGCTCATAATACAGTATATAAATGCTGCAAGATGCCTGTTTAATGGTTAGGAAATAGGCAGCAGGCTCATTCCAGGGAAAAGACAATGTAGTCATTGTTCCTGAATGGTGTAACAAAGACCCTGTAAATGCCCTTGATGTCTGAGCAAGTAGTTTCCTTATGAATACAAGGAGTGTGGCACTATCGGTGAGAATATGCAAAAGTAATTTTCTCCGTGAATCTGAGATTACAGAATTTGCCTTTCATCTGTTTGGGGTTTCTAGCCAAAACCAACAATAACAACGAAGAGCACCAAACTTGTTTAATCTTGAGAACTACAAATTTACAAGAACCTTTGTCTCTGACAGTTTGGGCTTACGAAATGTTACCAAAATTACGACAGGAAAAGCTCCGCTGAAGATGTTCCACATTACAGTGGAATTACAGTGCAAGAAACAACGTTATGGAGTTTGTTGGCTCTGGGTGATGCCTCAGCTGGACACCCAACCAGCCCAGGAGTGCAGGTGTGGCAGTGAAGAGAGTCCCTGTTTAAAATTTCAGTTGCAGAAGAAGAATAAGCATTAGAGCAAGAAGGTACAACTGTACTCAGAGGATCACTTAACATTAACAGCTTCCTCTTTGCCATTTTCCACGTCTGCCAAAGCAGATCACCACTCTAAAGAGATTACAACCTCAAAATTCAGGTCCAAGCAGGATGGTTTAACACTGTCAGCATTTCCCTTGTCCTAGTTTTTTGCAGATGCAGAACTTCAGTACATTTGATAACTTAACTACCATTTTAGTTCTGATAGAAAGGCAAACTCCAGCAAAAAAAATGGCCCTACCAAAGTTTTTCCAGCTTGGTCCGAGCTGGCAGTTTAAGAGCCTTAAAATAAATAGATAATGAGGCCAAATCTCTTGCCTTATACACAGCAGTGGATAGGAAAATGCATATAATGCACCAATGTACCAATATACAACTAACTAAAAATGTTTTGACAAATAACCAGATTTAAACTTGACACGGAGAATACAGGAAAGAAAAAGAAACTGAAAATTTCAGTTACATGATCTGTTGTTCCTAGAAAAAAGACAAGAAACTTCCTTATGAGCTTGATTTTTGCTCAGGATCTGAACAGAGTCATTGAAACACCACCAAATCTGCACTGGCACTGCTTTGAGGGCAAAAAGTAGAAAGCTGGGTACTCATTCCCCATGGGAGCATGGGAGACAAATGAGAGGAACTCAGAAATGAAAAGATGTGATTACAAAAAATAAGTGCTAAAATGAAATGTTGTTCTGGCAATAGAAGGTTTCAAAATCATTTGTTGCTTTTTTAATTCCATAAAGCAAATTTGTATTTGAGAAATGAGATTCTCTGACTAATCCAAACAACTCTTTCACTGTAGCAATGATTATTATCCTATTTAAATAAAAGACCTGTGTTTCTGTAGTAATTATCATACCATATCCCTAATTAATTATTACTCAAAATATCTGTTAAAATTCTTGCCAGCCATTTAGAAACAGGCACAAATTATTCCCTTTGATCAGACTTGCATTGCTAAAGGCACATTAAAAATACAGAGAGAGCCTGGAAAAGCCTTACAAAATTGTCCATAAAGCCAGAATTATGTTAACTACTGCAGCAGCCCTTACTCTGCATATTCACAACTTGATTGCATATGAAGACAATTACTCTCTTTGGACAAGAGGTCAATCCACACCCTCAACATTAAATTGTGTACAGTTCAAAAGAAAACAATTGCTCTCTAATTTGAATACATGATGGAAGAAAATAAGGGCAAAAAACCCCACAAGATTTGGGAGGTTCAAATCACGCTACAGCTAAATAGGCGATAGCAACTGTACAGCTTCTGCAAGGCTGAATCCGACCTCTGGATGTTTAGCACGCTGCCAAGTGGTTAATGAAGGGAAAATCCTGGCCAGAGAATGTGATGTTATGCTCCCAGTCCTTTGAAAAACTCTATGGATCTTTAATTCCCATGAACAGAATCTCATTTTTTAAATGATTCCTGTGAAAGACCCATGACAGTGAAGAGAGGTGCTTTTCACAATTCAAATTCGTGATGCTCCTGGACTCGGCCCTCAAATCTCTGATGTTTCTTTCACTAAACCTCCTCTGGAATTGCAATTTCTATGTCAGGTTCCTCATTTCTAAAAAGAAATACGAGGATACTCCCTGTACATATTTTCATTAAAGCTTTGAAATCTGTTTTAAAAGGTAATAAAACCCCTGATGAAAGAGGTCCTGTATAAGAACTGTGTCATCAGCCTGTGATGATCAACATGACACCCTTTTTATGAAATTATTTTACCAACTTCCAGATGGGCACAGGGTCTTAAATAATTTCCAGTACCCCCTTAAATAAGCAGGAGTACACTAAATTTAAACATGAAATATGATAGGGATGTGTTTACATCAGAGAGCAGCTGGACCTACCTGGGTCAAACTCATCTCAGTTCAGAACTCAGAGAAAAGGCTGAAGCACTGGAGATGTTTTTCTGCCTCTGAATAATGCAGCTCATGAAAATCCAGGAAAATATATTTTAAACCTTCTGTCATCCTATGCACAGGGAAAAAAAAAAAATCCATTTTTTCCCCTTCAGATACCACAGTACCTCATCAATACCCTCAGAATCTCTTACAGAACCATGGGTTAGATAACACTTAAAACGCTCAAAAGTATGACGAGTACTGAGCCACGGTGACACCCCTCATTCATTTGGTTTATATTCAGATCCAAAACCCCCAACTAAAGAAAATACAATTTATGGAAAATTCCAGTGAGATACAATCCAAGCAACAAACTGCTTTCCTACAGTTTATTAGGTCAACTCTTGAACTCAGCAGAAAGAACTCTGCCTTGTATCTAGTTCAACAAAACAAAGCCAGGACACCTCCAAGGCTCTCTGGAGGTCCTGCTTAATTATGCAGATATTTCAAGCTCTCTGACTAGCTTTGTACTTCAATGGCACAGCATAGCTGCAATGGACAGAATACCATTTTAAAACCCAGAAAAGAGATGTTTAAACAAAAAATATTTTCATCAGCTGCTAAAAAAGTGATTGAAAGCCTGAACTGTTAAAATAACCAACCACTAATTTTAGAAGAAATATTTTCCTCCAACAACAGTTACACTGCAATAATGTAGTCACGAGATTTGCTTCAATATGGTTATCCATATGAACCAGTCTAGAAGAACATAGGACTGCTCAAAAAACCCCACAAAAACCATCAACAAAAAACCCCACCCCAAATCTAACCCAGATTAAGGGGCTTCTCCCTCCACTCCCCCTGTACGTAACGTGTGATGCTAATGGGAGTTTTGTGCACTTCAAGAAAAGCATAAAAACTAATTCCCATATGCTGCAGTTGCCACAGGGAATTTGTTACACTCACTGATGTTAAATTAGGCCATTGTGTATACACTTCAGAAACAGAGGCAGGCCATAAAAACTCCTACATGTTATTACTTGAGCATTCATTCCTCACATTGTCTCTTTGCTGATATTAAAGTCTGAATGTTGTTCATCAGAGAGTGACTGATAATAAAGAAGTGATTGACAAACTTATTACTTGGCTTTAAAAATAAGTTCTCCCAATTCAAAGGATTCTTCTCAAGTCCAGGGAGACGTGGCTTGTTCTTTGTAGCAGAAGGCTGTAATTGGAAAAAATAGACGCAGAGGGAAAAATAGACTTGGTTTGTATTTAAACTGTGTAAATAACTAGTTACAGGGTTCTTAGTTGAAAGTCTCTAGCATGGCTTAGAGAGAGCAGCATGAGCTTGGTGTGGGGCTGGGGGGTTCCCTTCCTAATTGTACCCCCAGTCTGGCCTGTTTGAGCAAGTGGGATCTCTCCCTGACGCCCTCTTAGGAGCTGCTGTTGTGTAAAGTCAGTGTGCACACTGGCACCATGGGATGTCCCCTGTCACCCAGGCCATCCCCTGGGGCCCATAACCCCGTGGTTAAACCCACCACAAACCCAAGCTGTTGACAAAAGCAATGATCCCCTCTTCCCTGGCACTCCCCTTGCTTGTTGCCAGCCCCTTCTTTGCTGCCAGCAGATGTGGAGCTGGTGGAGCTCCTTTGGCCAGTTCAGGCTGTGCTGAGGGAACACTGGTGATGGCAAGGAGGGCTGGGCATGAGGACGTGATGGGACCAGCCTTTACCAGCAGCAGCAGAGGTTCAAGGCAGCTTCATGTGACTCTAATGTGCCTCTGGGGGCCCTTCACACTCCAAGCAGGGGGAGCCACTGAAAGGGTGTGAGAGCAGCCTCGAGGCTTCTCCTGGTCATGCTTTTCCTTCTTTGGGGGAGGACAGGACCCTGCCAGCAGAAAACTTTTGCCTAGTTTTACTACACTTATTGTGCCGCCTATTTAGCTCTCTGAGTCCTTTTACTGAGAGGTCAGAGCAGCCACAGTGCTGTCCCCGAGGAAGCAGCAGGAGCAGGGATACAGCCGGGTGACCTGCAGAGCCAGCCATGCCTTCCTTGCAGCAGTGCCGAGTGTGGAGGTGTAAATCATCCTCCAGTGCCAAGGGCCTAATTGAAGACTGCCTTTTGATTCATTGGGTTGCAAATTAAGGTCAGGCTTGCTCATTTTTGACTTTCAGTGAACTTTTTGCCTTAGGAAGCAAACAACAAACACACCAGATTTGAAGCATATACACTAAAACAGCAGCAGCTCCTCCTCCAAAGCACCAGCCTCTGTTGCAACAAGGTCACTGAGACTCAGAGGATGAAGAGTCCTGACTGGCACAGGCTGCACCCACAAAGTGCAGCTTGTGCACAAGTGTTTGCAAAAGCACAGGCAGCATTCAAGTCTCCTGGTCATGGGATATTTTGTTGAAATTTTAAAAATTGTAGGCACTTAAAAACCAGACGAAAACAAAAACTTACTATTAGGAGTTGTGTGATGGGGTAATGCCAGCTCATTTAATGAGCTAAGTTCTATGTTTTCATTCAAAATAACTGAAGAAGAAATGTTTCTCAAGCCTCTTCCCCACCTCCCATTTTCTTTTCATTCTGGGCCAAGCCAAAATCCCCCGTGAGCTGAGTGCTGCTAACCTTCAATTTCTGTCAGCATGGTTTACCATCAGTCTGAAATCCTCAATCATGAACTTACACACCGTTACCTGAAGCAGCTGCTTTTTTTCTAGTTAACCTTTTAAACTATCAGAGCTCATTTTTTAGTCAGGGGCATCTTTCCTGTGCTCCCCTTATCCCTCTTTCTCCCTCACTCACATGTGATCTTAAAAGCACGTTAAATGGATTTATTTGGCTTACCCTCTTGGACTCACTGGTCTTTAAATAAATATTTTGTTATTTCAGGTAAATCATTGCCTTTCGGTATCTATTTGTCTACTTATGCTGCTGCATTTTATTTTCATTTTGGATTGAAATTTACAATTTGTTACTTGGTTGCATAGCAAGAACTGAATCCGTCTTCCTCTTTGCTCAGGATTCTGAAGGACTGTTGTCAATAGCTTTTCAATGGTGTCCTGCAAAAATTATAAAGCACCTTATATTTCCTCAGAGGACAACAATAGAAAAGCTATTTCTAGGAAAGTCAGAGCCTGTAACAGTGCAGTGCTATTTAGGACTCCAAAATCACAGCTACATCAGCAGCATCCTTCGGGTTTCATTCATTTGGAGAAGTCAGGCCAGTGCAATGGCACAACACGGCCTTTTGTTGCTGGAGGTTGTGGTGTCAGCTGGATTTCTGACAATTTGACTTATCAGGGAATTTATCCCAGAAAATAATTTAGTTTTGGCTTAAAAATCAGTACAGATGAGTACTTTCCTTTGACATAGGCTAAATAAAAAACGACATACTTTGGAAAAAGTAGAGCCCGTGTACTCTCTTGCTCAGACAGGGAAAACAGTAGGCAGTGTTTTTCTTGTGCCCATACCCACCTTGTGACTTGCCTTTAGATGACTTTTATTACTCACAGTAATAAAAAGTCCACTATCTTGAAATTCAGGTACACAATTGAGATATTTCCAGATGGTTCAATGACATTCAAAATAAGTGGGAAAATATGCATATTGATTTTCCGTTTTGACAGCATTAAGATTTATTTACTCTTGATGTCGCAGTGACCTCTAGTTTGTCTTGGTCAATACATACCTCTGGGGTTGATAAACCTTAATATTCACCTCCATGAGAGTCAATATCCACTTTATAATATAAAAGCTATCCCATGAGACAAACATTAATATTGTTGAATAGATTCAGTCACTCACCTCTTTCTTCTCTTAATGTGAAAAACGACCGAGCTTGAATAGTTGGCAAAATTGAAGGGAAGGAAAAAAAAATGGCAATGAATTCTGACAAACTAAAGAATGTGCAAAATGTCCCATTGACCTTTCTCTAAAAGGACTCTGGGTGAAATAATCATCTAGATTTGTGTATTAGAGATGAGTCAGGCTGGTTTTTACAGAATAACCTCAAACTTTTTCTTGTAGAAGATCAACTAAAAACTTGAGATGCAACAAAAAGCTTGCCTATTTCTAACTGACTGTCTTCTTGTGATGTTCTCCCCAAAAGACACGAGCAGATGGAAAGGGAGGTTGATTTCCTTCCCAAAAGACACCAACAGCTGGATGGGATGTTGAATTCCTGGTACTAGAGTTAACTTCTGGTTGCAAAAGAAAACAAACTCATTCTGGCTATCATGAATTATAATTACCAGCGCATGTTTGGGAGCTTCCTACAGAGACAAGGGAAGCCCAGAAGTTTGTGGGAAGTTTGTAGTTATATTTCTGTTTTAACCATTCCGCTTTATCATTGAGGGTGCCTTAGGCCCTCTAGGCTGCCCTCATTCCTGTAAAGGAACTGAACTGAGGGACAAAGTAAGTTTCCACATGATATAGAAGGAGAGTGTGGAACCACTTCTGACTGACTGCTATTGCCATTAAAATGTCAGGGTTTTTTCCCCAAGTTTACCATAGTAAACATTTGGGAATTCAGCAGTCCCTTCTTCTTCTCAGGTAGCAGATACTGTGGGATGGTTTCTGTCAGGTTTTTTGCAGTCTGTCTCGGTGTGTGATGAACTGGCACCAGGCCAGGCTGATGCACAGCTCTGTGTGTGCAGCTTTGAAGCTGCAGAGAGCTGTCAGTGCAACTAAACTTTCTGATGAGCAAATCCTGTATTTGAGTTTTCTGGGGGGAAAAACACCCCTTGCAACAGCAGCAGCAGGCCAGGCAGGAGCTACTGCAGGAACCCCCCAAGGGGGAATTGTGTTCTGGTGCCCACCAGGCTCGCAGTTGCCAGAAGAGCTCTGGAGATTTTAAGAGATGATTTATATTAGGATGGTTGTAACATATATTGGAAACTGGACCAGTGCCCAAGACTGGGCTAAGTATCATGAAAAGCATGTATGTCCTCCCACATTTTACTGTATAGATGTAAACTGCTATAGTCATTATTCAAAAAGCAGGATTTTTAATAAAACACACAGTGCAGAACCATTTCCAGTTCTGCTCCACCACTGAAACTCTTAGGTACTACATTGGTTTATCAAATATTCTTTCAAATTATTTGGGGTGTTTCCAGACCTATTTTCACTGTGCATGTTAAATGAGATAATTTATTTCCCAGATAAATTAAAGGACCAATGAAGTTTCCAGAGGGGTCCATTTTAGTTGCAATCTTACTCTTAATGTACATTAATAATATAGTGCATGAAAGTCTTCAGTTCATCTTTATGCTGATTATGGCACTTTGTATTCGATGGGTACCTCTTGGTCAGCAATAATGAAGACATAATAATAGAAGTTAAATAAAATTCAGCAAGTATTTTCAGGTATGCATTCTTCACTTGTAATTAAAGCTACACTAATCTCTTTTAGAAGGAGTATTACCTGCAATATTGCTAACACCTCACCTAAGCAGAATGGCTGTAAATCAGATAGTGAAGTAAATCTCATTTCAAAACTACTTGATTCTATGTAAAGCTATTCACTAAACTTTAATACTTATATTGATTCTTCAGAGCAAGAGGGAAAATAATCAAATCTGAACTGCAGTTTAACAGTAAGTCCCACTGGACATGGCTGAAGCAAATTTTGCTCTTGAAAATTGCCAAGCCAATGCACAGCTTTGCTCGAGTGCCAAAAGCTGGGGGTTTGCTCCACTGGCACGATCCCTGACTGCAGCTCTTCCCAGACTGGCCTTGTGATTAGGGACCCTCTATTAATCTCCAGTCTAAAATGACTGATATCTACTTCAGATTTATTTCTTCCTGTATCACCATGATTTGGTGTCAATTCTTCTCCAGGACAGACCCTGCCCTGTGTTCTACAGTGTTTTTTCCCCTCAGAGCCTTAATTTCATTATTCTGCACCACACAAGATTTTCTAGTGTCAGAAAGAGGAGTCATCCATCTTTTCTTTGTTGTAACGACACCTTTTGGGTCTACTCTAGTTTCTTTTATTGGAGGGCACGGCTGACAAATCACAGGCAGGATTCCTGCTGCATTCTCCTCCTTGACATCAGTTTTTATCACCAGGTTTCAAAAAGTACGGGTTAATTTCTGTCCCTGTATCGCTGATCAGACACAGAGACAGGGACATCTCAACTCCTGATACAAACTTGCCATCTCTCCTGTTCCTTTCCTCACGAGGCTGGAATTGTCTGCCTATGATCATTAGCTAGGGTTGCTGCTACTTTTCAGTTCAAAGACAGGAGTGCTTTGAGCTGTTTCAATGTTATGTCCTTGGCCTAGGCTTCTTATGTAAATAAATTTACGGAAATTGATGATTCTTCTCGTAAAGTTAAAAAAATAAAGACCTGCTTTTCCGTGGAGAAACCAGCACATGCCTGTCTCTGAACACAGATTTTGATTTTATGTTACTTTGGAAATCACCAGGTTATATCATAACACCACTAAGAATTTTCTTTGAAGTGAGGCTTGTGTTTTAAATATCCAGTATCTCAGGAAGAGGTGATGTCTGGTGATTTGGGTCCCTACTGAGATACACGAAACTGAATTTTTATACTAAACCAGAGTGGGAACATTTGTAAAGCACAACAATTTCCATGGGATAAGATACCATTTCCTGCCCAGACCCAGATGCCTTTCCATCCTCTCTTCTTGGCACGGGAATACAGGAATCTGAAGAAACACTTGTACTGTTATTTTTTGTGATGTGTATTTCTGAACACAAGCTGTGACATTAATCTAATGTATGTCTCCCTGCATTAACCAATCAGCAAATCCTTCTTGAAGCACTGCATTCCCCAAACTCAGAGCTGGAGGTTGGAGTGTACCTCAAATGCCCGCTGAGAGTTGGTTTCTGCTCTTACGCTGGGGTGGGTCAAGTCTAAATATTTACACTTTTTGCTACCTAAGTGATATTGTACTTGGAACCATTCCCAAGTTCTGTGGCCCAGATTTGTTCTAGAAAGTTATGGTACTCAAGAAAGTTTGCAAACATTAAGGAAACCCCCAACAAACAACAGTATAGATTTCAGTTGTTGAGTGTTGGTAGCAGTGGCAAAAATGTAAGAAAAAGCAGAATTAGGGAAATTGTTCTCCCCGAGCATTCAACAAAGAGCCTGGAGGAGCTCAGAAACCCAGTAGTCCAGAAATCTGCTGCCTGTGGAACTGGTTCCCTTACAGAGCTGCTGCAGTCTGCTTTTTCTCCTCTCAGAGCAATCTTTAAGCATCCAATAAATCCAAACACACCGAGAACAGCCTCTAGCCTCATACTGAAGTCACAACGGTTCCAGAGAGAGGTGGGTAAACAGGGCAAGACAAATGCTGCATAAAAACTTTGCATCCCCACACAGCACCTCTATCAGTGTTAAAATCAGGAATTTGCCCAGAATCCCACAACAAAACAAAGCACACGTTTTTACTCACAGTTATTGTTTACACTAGGTAATTAACAAGATAAATATTAATCAAGAGCCTTTAGAGCATTCACACACATCTTCCCATGGTGCTTCCTTAGGAAGAAAAGCTTTCAGGACCGGTGCTTTCCACCACAACTCCTTGGTGCCCAGAGCTTCAGAGCACAGGCTCTCCAGGACTGTCCTTGTCCCCTTCCCCAGGCACCCTGCTAAGGAGAAAGGCTCTTCCAGGAGTTGTTACTACAGGAGTTAAATGCCATGGGGGTGTGAAATTCAATAATTATCCTCTCATCCCAACTTACAGGCTCTGTGCAGCCCTGCCATGGCTAAACACTCCAGGCATGTATTGGAGGTTCCTTCCCTGCAGCACGGGGGGGGGGGGGGGGGGGGGGGGGGGGGGGGGGGGGGGGGGGGGGGGGGGGGG
>JAWWEW010000033.1:4681099-4727063 GCA_035583185.1 Anabacerthia variegaticeps | reverse complement strand
CCCCCAGTAATTCAGGGAAAGAAGTGCAGTAAGGCATGGCGCTGTAGTAAACTCTGCAGCAAAACCCACAGGCAGGGTGACAACTGGATTTGGGGTTTTTCCCTAAGGAACCAGCCAGAACTCTGCTTTCATACTGTGGATCCAAGCCTTTGATAGCCAAAGGTACCAAGGTGGCTTTGAGACAGTGAATCATTTCTGATTTAGCTCCTGGAGGTGTGATACACACCAGATTTAAATGCCTACTTTAGAGGATGTTCTAGTGATAAGACACCAAATAATAAAACAAAGCAGCTGACATTGAAAAAAGAAGCAAGCAGAAAAGCTCCCAAACATCCTTAGGAACTACCCTGAGGGAAAATTATTGAGGATTTATTTAATCATACCCAGTATAGCATACTCAGTTCATGCTGGCACCACCGCTGCTGCTGAATTATAAACCTCTCAGAAACCAAGGCCATAATTACAGCTGGGTGACACTTGAACTTTCCATGGCCAAACATTTCACAGGACATCATTTATGTGTGAGGTTTCATGGCACATTGGAAAGCCTTGAGCTTCTTCCATGGGATCGGAATATCGTGATCCTCTTTTGCCAAGACATAAATGAATAATTATTGGTAAGTAATGAGAGAAATTAATTGCTTTCATTTTTAACAGTGGAATCAGTAAGATAGCTCCCTTTATATTCTTGGTGCTGAGGCAAAGGCTAGAGAAGAGTAGCCAGCAGTGTTATCTGCAATGTTTTGTTACAGTGAGTGATAGCTCCTGGTTTAGAGGAGAGGGCATTTCATATCTCCTTTTGCTTTCAATCACATCTTTTCATTAGTGATGACTGAACCTCAAAACCAGCTGGAGATGGTGCAGATGAGCACTTATAAGCTTGGATGGTTATCTGCAGCTTATCTGAACAACTTTTATCAGCAAAATTGCGATGGGAATTTCACAAGAACGGTTTTTCTGGTGCTTCCTTTTCCTGATTAGGGACTGCAAGAGCTTGCCTGCTGCTGCAGGCAGGACCCAGCCCAATGCCTTGCAGTCACAATGGCAACCAAACCAGTTTATTTCTTCTGGTTTCCCACGTGTCTCAGTGGATGCAAAATTAGCATTGTAGCAACTTCACAATAAATAAAGCTATTCTTAATTTCTAGGCAAAAATCAGAAAGATAGAAAACCCCACAAGCTATATTAATTTTTTTTCCCTCCCCTCCTTCTTTATTTATATCATAAAACTAAGAAAAGGCAAATTCGCATCAGGTACAAGAACCAGCTGCTAAGATTTAGCACAAGTGGATTGAAAAACAGAGGAAAATGAAAGCCTGGTTATTTGGGTCAGTTAAAATTGGACAAAGCAAATCACTGGAACACAGAATATAGAGAAGACAATTTTGAACCGGCCAGAGGGCAAACACAATGACCTAATGCAAGCATCCATTTCCAGCACGTTGAGTTCCCCCGCACAGCAAACAGCCTTTACCAGCAGGAATGTGGACAACTGGAAAATCAAATCCCAGTTAGCACTGGTTTCCTCTCCTGTGGTTCTGCCCACCCAAAGCATCAGTGCCCATTCCCAGCTGCTGCCAGCTGATTTCTCAGGGAGAGGAAGGGGTGAAGGACTCCAGTGCCCTCCCAGGGACAGGGCTCCTGCCACCATCAGAATCCAAGGGGCTGCCGTGACCCATTTAGTCCCACTTCTAAAGGCAACACAGAGTGGATCGTGCCTCTGACAAACAATGGCAATAAAATTATCTTCTTCAGTGTCACCTAATGTATTTAGAAATTAAACACCTTGCAATACTTGCCTTCCTTTTATTTTTTTTTTTTACTTTTGTTGTGGGTTGGTTTTTTTTTTTGAGGAAACACATCAATTAACAGATATTGCCAAAGGCAGAATTTTTGCTCAACAGCTGTTCTTCCACTATAAAGCAAGCAGCAGAATACATTACAGACAGAAAAAGCATCCCTCGCTATAGGCTGGAGTTAGATAACAGAGACCAAAAAGAAGTTCCAAGAGTGATCAGCCCGATACTCATTTTGTAAAAGTTCTTTTCCCTTTACATTGATTTTTCTACTCTGAAATGTGAAATGTAGTTCAAAATATCCCATGTGGCATGTCAACTTCATTTACCCACTGCATTTCTAATATGTTTTCTCCATACTCTTCTATCCCATCACAGCAATTGCTGTATGCCACAGCATGCTATCATGTTTTATGCAGAATTTCACAGTGAATTCAATGGTGACTAATGCTTAAAAAGAGCTGCCACAACATGGCCCTACCTTTTATTATAAAAGCATATGCCCAGGGTTTGAGATCTGGTCCTTAAAGAGGAACACTTCTCTAATTTCTCTCATCCATATACAAGTGTGGGAGGTGGTCCACAACAAAAACTCAGTGCCAAGCACCCATCAAACATTCACATCCAGCCCTGAATTTAGATGTGGGATTTAGAACAGCTTCTTTTAAGCTTCTCAGAACCAATATGCTGCATCCAGTCCTATATCCACATGTGCAGAATTGTAATATATGTACGGTGGAACAACAGTTTGCCCAGCAGGCCTCAGAAGCTCACTTGGCCAAGTCCACAACATGGAGCAATGTCAGCCTCTCTAGTAGCTTGGATGACAAATTTTACTTCAGTGGGAGAAGTTCTATTGCTCCCCTCTGTAGAAACAGAAGCTGACAATCTGTTGCTCATCAGTTAGCTGCTAGTTGTATTTGCAGTCAACTAAAAACTGAGCAACCATGATTAAACTCCATCGCCACTACCCGTCTAATACAAGATGCTGCAAAAGATATAATCCTGGGTTATGAAAATATTAAAGCTATTAAGAGAACAAACATTTCCACGTCTGTTAATCGCACCCAGCAAGACTTGCAGCAGGGTTTTGAAATGCAATAAATATTCAGGAGCTGGGAACTGGCCATATTACCAGCTTTGCAAACACTGTACTTTGGAGAAGTCCTCTAGAACGGGATGTAGGTGGCAGTGTCTTTTCTTCAGTGACTGTGAGGGAGTACAGACAATTAGCTCAGCTGGGGATGAATCATCCTTAATGCCTCCAAACAGGAATTTGCCAAATTATATACAACATTGATTATGTTTCCTAGTGCAAGAAGATACAGTTTTAATTATATGACAATTTTTCATTCTTATTGCACAAAATTGTTGCTTCAGACAAGGAATGTCAACTGCTATTGTGACATCCCCTAATTCTTGCCTCTTCTCTCGTACTAGCAAAGACCCCTTAACAAAAGGGAGAGTGACTATTTTGACTTTTTTAGACGCAGCAGTATTTAAATTACAGGTAAAGTTTAGCACTAGGTGAATTTAAACAGGTTCATAGCAGTCAGTCTCTCCTCAGAGTTAAGTGAACACTGAATATATACCTTTCTACATCAAATTCTAGCCTCAGTTCAGGTGTGGTTCCTGCCTTGTGATTTTTGTCTCTTTCCCTTGGCTTTGACAAAACAGAATCAAAGTCAATGCTACATTATTTTACCTCTATCAGTTTTGAATGTGTGCAGGGAGGAAAGAGCAAAACTTGCGGGCTACTCATACATTTTTATTTCTTTCAGATTTTGGGAAGCAGCTGCTGTGGACAGTAAATAACTCAAAATAGTTCACTTGTTGGCAGGTAAATTTCATTACTTCAATGACATCTTTGGGTGATGAACCTGCAAGGTCAGGAAAGGCTGGACTTGTGGACATCCCAGAGGGAAAGTGGTGACCTTATGAGTAACAGTTTGCAGTAAAAAAGAGAGAAAGCACGGCCTGTATCCCCAAAAAAAGTGGAAGTAGGTTACAGGGCAGAGAGCTGCCACTGGCAGCAAAAGGAAGGCAGCAAGAAGGGGAAATTGGGAAAGAATGACTATTCTAGGAAGGAGAAATAGTCTTGTCAAAAAGATAGAAGAGTGAAAAACTTGGAACTGAAAAAAAAATGTAGGCAGCATGAAGATAGGATCCACTTTTAATTTGGGCTGTACTCTCCTTGTATTCAACAAAAAGTGAGTTTGCTGAAATTTTTGCATGCAGTTGGGTCAGAAACAAGGAATTACTATATCAAACATATTCTCCTATTTTTAAACTGCTTTTTAGATGGGCTCAAAATGACCTTCTAGCATCAAAAGCCACAAGGTACATAACTCCTGGCATGGCCCTGTAGAGATGAGAACCCGTGCAGATGACATACATCATGCCTTGTTAGCTGCATTTGGAGCCTCCCCATGTGATATCAATATCTGAACTCCCACTGAGTCTGATGGGAGCAAGATCAGGTCTGCTATCTGTCACATCAGTAATTGCTACATGCATTAAAAATTAACAATCTAATTTGAAGGAGTGGCTTGTGAGCTGAAGCTTTACTGGGTAAAAAGCAACATTTCCAGCTCGAAACATGGGTTATCTGTTGCTAAATCCACTGCTTCCCCTTGCTGCTAAAATGAGATCTCTCTCTCCCATCTGCAATATATCATCTACAAAGTCGCTGATCCAGTGATATACCCTTAGAATTGAAAGTTTGGAGTGATGCTTTGCTTGAGATATTACAAAGCTTTCTATTCCCATCCGGAGAAATTCATGCCCTGTCAACACAAAACTGTCTGTTAATGTACTCAAATAATTTAGTTGGGAGAAAAGACAACTAATGCAATTATCCCTGAATGGTTTAGATATTAATGTCTCATAGCACACTGAGTGCCCCAAAAGCCAATTGCAGCTTCTTAGAAATCAGCCTTTAATCCTCTGCACCCCCCTGTAGAAAGTGAAATCCATCCGGGAGCTTAAAAAGAGAGAAGAAAAAGCCAAATTTGTGCCCAAATTACTAGAGAAGAGCTCAGTTTATACAGACCATTATTTTTGCTTGTTTCTGAAACTCAGCAATGCATTCAGAGGTAACAAAATGCACTGACCTTTTCTAAGGCATTTTACAGTTTCATGATCGTGCCATTCACAAACCTAGATTACTAGTCTCTAATTAATATTCCCAAACCAAAAATCAACATAATCATGACATTAAAGTTTTTTAATCTCTTTTTTTTTTTTTTCCCCCAGAACATTTTTATGTTGCTACATTAAAAATAGAATCTTGGGATCAGAGCAGAAGGTGGAGTGAAAAAGCAGACAAATTAAGTTCTTTATATTGCTGGTCCCCCAATCATGATTTTCCACATGAATATGCACATACACACGCTTGTATACATATTTATGCACAGATATTTGAAACACAAGAAGAAACCACTACACTTCTGAATTTGCAGGAGGTAAACCAAGGTGGAACCAGGCTCTGTGCAGGTGGTTTGATTGAATCAGCTGCTAAAACTCACAGCCAGTTCCCAAACTGTCTACTTAACACTGCCTCCAACAAGCCCTGCTGTCCCACCGTGCTGCGCCATCTGTGCCTGCTTAGTGTGCAGCTTTCCCTCCTCCTCTCTCACATGTTTAGATTGTACCCCAAAGCCTGTATTTCCTGGCCTTCCTCCCAGGATAGCTCCTTATTCCTGTGGCAGCACACAAGAACAGGAGAAAGGTATGCCAGCCTTGTACCTAAAATATGAGTTCTGTAATGAATACATTTCTTCGGGCAAAGCCCGCTCTCAGCTGCTCTGATAGATTTTAGGATTACTGGTTTAAGTAGCAGTATATTAAACTGTCACTTGAAAAAAAACCTAACAAAAATGAAGGAGCTGAAATTGATGAGCAGTAATAATAGAGCTGATCACTCCAAAGACTGAACAAAGTCAGTGGTAACACTGGGCTGTGTGGAGGATACTCCAGGAATTTTGAATGCTTGATTCCCAGTGCCACAGGTGAGGGGAGAGGATTTCCAAATCTTGAATTAAAGGAGCCAAAGAAATAAGGATTATTTCACCTGCTTTGCACAGTCTGTACCATAAGTGTTGACTACAGAGTTTTTATCACCCCAGAAACAGAGGCTCAGCTTCTCCCTACCTGTCATGCAGGATGTTATTGCTAAAGGAGGGACTCGTACTTCTATCTATACAGCCTTTATGCTTCGGAGAATTTTGGAGGCATTGTCTGATTTCAAACACATTTGAGAGAGACCTCAATGCTTTGTGGCTGCAGAAATGTGAGTAGAGAATGGAGAACACCTGCAAAGTATGTCCACGCTCCACTGACTCCACAAAAAGCTGCAGCTTCAGGCAGAGCTGGCCCCAAACCCACAATTCGGCCCCCCAGCAGAATTCCATAGGAAACAGCTGCAGTATGCCTGGAGTTTGGAGACCACAGGAAAAAAGGTGGCTCCACAGATCAAGTCTGGCCTCTGAAATTCTCAGAGTACCTGATCTAGGAAAAAGGCTAAATCCACGGGATCCAAAAGAATGAAAGTTCAAATTCAATCGCATTTTTCTGGTATAATTTTTCTTTGAATGCAATGCCTGTGTGCCCTCTGGAAAAGAGGTTTCAGTTGGCTGTAGAGAGTAATAACACAGCCCTTCTGAATTCATCTTTGGTTCTCCCCCCCCCATATTTTTTTCACTTTTCCAACCGCAAAAATATTATCCTGATCACTAAATACCATATAAAAGCTCATAACTCAATAGTAGCAGAAACTTTGTCATTATATAAACAAGATATCAAAACAAATGAAGGCTATTTTGTACATGCAACAACTATATAATGATTCGCATTCCTGTTTAATTTCAGAGCATAAATTCAGGTAAGCAAAATTCTGAAACAGGCAAGAAAATGTTTGTGAACAGGTTTCATTAAACGAACATGAAATATAAGGAGAAAGCCAGAGGGTTAGAAGACTTTTGATTATCCTAAACAGTTGTGAGTATATTTGTCCATGAATCAAACTTTACTGTGTTTAGAAGTGGTAACTTGAACCACATCACCTACTGACCAAACTCTGTTTCTTTAAAATCAGTAGTGGACACTCTTTACAGCCAAAGAAACCATACTGCAATTAATCCTGAATATTTCTGGATGCCTTTATATCTGGTTTATTACCTGGCTAAATAAAAATAGAAATGTACTGTCCTAAAACACACTGATAATTTTGGTGCCAGTATAAACCAAACAAAATAGGTTTGTTGTCAAGACAATTGACATAATCTTGAAAAGTAGAAGTTTAGTCCTTCAGTTCATGTGAGAGGACAGAGAAACCAGCTTTTTACATCCCTGCCTGTGACACAGGGACAATTCCTGTTTTGTGTCTCTCTTGTCTATTTAGACTGTAAACTTCCAAGATAAAACCAGTTTCTTTTGTATGGTAGAATGAAACAGATAAAGATTATATTCTTAAAAGAAATATCCTTGAAATGCTTTAAGTTAAAGATGTGCTTAAAAAGTGCAGCTGTACTAAATCAAATTTCTTAGGTTTCTAAAATTGTGTTGGACACCTCGTGGAAGCAGCTTTAGGCAGGAGTTAAGTCATTTCTGCTTCTGGTCCTGATGGGCCAGGTTTATAATCTCTGCACACAGGGTCTCTGCGATCCCTTGTGGTAACTCAGAACCTCTGGGGAAGATCAAGTGGCATTAAAAACTTAGAACAGTGTTTACAAACTCAATTTTCACACTCTTAAAACTCATAACCTTATTCACCTTTCTCCCCCTCCCAAATACTTTCTCTTTACATTTTTCTTGTTAGGGAAGTTGAAATTTATTGACAGTTCAATGATTTTGATTTGGGCAAACTTAAATAAAGGTAGTAGGAGGTTAAAAGGAACTGTCATGTCCCAAAGCCAACAAATAAGACCCAAGGTGAAGTTTTAATCAGTCTTGAAAGAGAAAACAGGTGCTGCAGCTGAGCTGGGGCCAGGCACTAATGCCAAATGGACAAAAAGTGAAATGTTAAAACTAAGTGCAATTCAACAGAGGAAATCACAGGTCTGAAATTTATCTTTAGTTGAAATGTAAAGCAAAGGGGAGAAAAAGAAGCCATGTAGAGCCAAAAACTCACTGTACCTCACAGCATGATATCCTGGCTTGGCAGGATATCAAAAATACAAGTAATATTAACTCTGGGCACTGGCTTAACAAAATCCCTGCTCTGGTTAACTTTATCTTGCTTAGATCACTACTGAGAGAATGCATTAAAGCCTGATGGCATTTCCATGTCACTTCATGCACGCTTGGCGTGAACAATATGGTAGTTAAGTTATTCTTCCTTAATGCTATTTGTGGCATTTCGGGCCAAAAATAATTCTTCTGAACTGCTCAGCTGAACCCACAGAGATGGTGGCCCTGTCTGAGACTTTTGCTGCATTAAGGGCTACTGATATCCCTGCTTGAGGAGGTCAGTGTTTGCTTCATCCCTGAGTTCCATTAAAAGTCAGGTCTATGAAGAATGAGGTATTGAAAGCAGATTTTAAATCTAATTGAGCATAAAAGGTTTGCCAATTTTCAAGACTGAGCTGAATCATATGAAATTCAACACCCACTAAATATTATTTCTCTCAACAGGCTGCAGGAGACAGTTTTAATGATTTTACTTCTTAGACTGAGCCAGCAGATACCCAGCAAAGATCAGCTTAATTGCTATTTCTAATTTAACATATTTTAAATTATTTCAAGTATTAAAATGTCTTTCACGTTGACAACCAGGGGATACAAGGCACAGGGAAGTTAAAAAACAAGATACCCTTTGTGAACTTGAATCCCGATTCTCTGCTGCTTTGGTCCTGGTTGTGGGACACTGAAGGGGGAGAAACTCTTGTCAGCATCACCAGGGCTGGTTACTAAATATTAGTCACCTAAAGACAAGAATCCAGAGATTTCCAGATTCATCCCTGCTATCTCAAGGTTGGCAGAAGGGAAGTCAGTAAGAAGCGAGCAAATGTCTGTGCAGGGGCGTTAAGGCTTCAGAACTGCCTGGGTCCATGGCAGCCAGCTTTGTGGCTTGCTGAGGGTGCCCCAGGCAGCTCAGGATGCTTTAAGTCCTTGTCCATAATCCGAGTATTTTCTGGGAGCCTAGAGCCAGACGGGCTGAATTCCCTTGGAATATGCCTTAAGTCCACCAGGAAATTGTGCTAGTCATCCTGTTTGTAAGAGGGCAGGTTTTAATTAACTGGAAAGTCTAAGATTCAAGATGTTCTGATTTTTTGAGTCACTTCTGCTTGTAACTTAATGCATCAGCTTGGTAATATTAATATTTAAAAAGCAATATGCTTATCATTCTGGGCAGAGCGAAAACGGGCAGTATTCTGAATTTCTTATGCCTATTGTACATGGGAAATATATTAGAACTCATCTTTTTGCTTATGGCCCAAGAATTGTATACTCTTCTCGGCACTCGGTATTTCACTTAGCAAAGGACAGCACTTTATAACTATTAAATGCACTGCCTTAGGGATGTGGTAACCCATTGACTTGACAAGTCTTTTAAAAAATGCTATAGTCAAACAGCAAGGCAGGATACACAGGATTTATCTGATAAGCTGCAAAGTCCCTAATGACCCCAAACACTTCAGGCAACACTAAGTATAAAAGTCATTTTGATGAACCTGCAAATCACATATAAATCAGGAGAGAATTTTTGTGTCCAAATATTTTTAAAGGCATATATTTCCACTGTGTCTTCTTTTTTTGCCCTCTGCAATTCCCTTGACACGAAAATATAAGAAAACACTGTGTTAACTGATCTGAATTAAACATTTTTTTCCACTTTGGCTCCCTACCTCCTTTTTTTTTAAGGCTTCAGTGGGAAAATGGCAGCCTTCGCTCATTTTCCTTTTTGCTGTCTTACAACGGGACAGGTTTTTCTGGGATAACTTATAATTACAAAGGGGTAGACAAAGATGATGCTTTCCCACACGGCCGTGGGTGCACTGAGGATAATTTGAGCTATATGCTACATGTGGAAG
This sequence comes from Anabacerthia variegaticeps, assembly GCA_035583185.1. NCBI lineage: Eukaryota > Metazoa > Chordata > Aves > Passeriformes > Furnariidae > Anabacerthia > Anabacerthia variegaticeps. The sequence continues at coordinate 4,717,234 of JAWWEW010000033.1, read as the reverse complement.
TGACAGGAGTAAGCGACACGCTCTGTTCAGGGTGCCGGGGCCTGCCAGGCTGCTATTCCAACAATATTCTGTAATTAATGTTGAGTGAGCCATAAAGAAAGACCCAAGAGAAAGGCAAATCTGCTTGTTTTCTTTTCATTATGGATGACTACGCAAGAGGAAACCAGGAATATTCTGACAGTGCAGCTAAGATCTGGAAACTGTACATCTGTTTTGATCATTTGGATCCCAGCATTCATAAAGATGAGCAGTTTATTATGCTCGGTGCCATTTGTCAATACATCTTTCCCTATTTGTCCCTGCTGAGATTATGGCTGCTACAAAGTTAACAGCTGGCACTAGCATTGACAGCCCAGGGCCAATTTATGGAACTCAGCTGGTGAAATACTGACCACTTCTGACACAAAAGAATGTCACTCTCCAAGCCATCCAACTCGCTGCCCTTCTGCTGCCTCCTCTCCTCCTTTTGGCAGGAGCCACCGCAGTGTTTGCCGCTTGCCAGAGCTCCCATCTCCAGCAAACCAGCAACACTCCCACCCCTCCCACGAGCTTTGGGGCTTTTTGCCACTCACCCCCCCAGTTTTCCTCCTGGCAGATGGGCTGCTGCATCCCAGCTGAATTTTGTGCCCTGCCCGCGCCATCCTGCCACTGAAACTGCCCACTTAAAATGCACTCAGTTGGATTGTTTCAAGGTGCTGGGAACAAACATCCTCCTCCCCCCGCCTTAAGAATTGCATATTAAATTCCAGACTTTTCCTGCTGAAGGAATCTGTTTTACAATTGAAAAAGGAATATTGTGCTTAAGAATACATTTTCTTTTTCCTTAGCTGAGCACGCTTAAAACTACTGATGGGTCTCCCTCCTTTTTTACCTCACCATCTGCATGGGTGGAATCTTACTGAGTACAGCTGAGACTTGGCATTAGGGGTGGAAAGACCCTTCTTCCAGTGCCTGTGGCCAGACTGACACACCTGGGGACACCTCATGCTCCAGTTTGACTGACTTTGGGGAGCTGCTGCTTAGACTTACTGCCACATATGTTCCAACTGGCCCCACTGTGAGGGTCCCACAACCGGGGTGTTTCCAAGGGAAAACCTGCCATGCAGAGCTTTACAGGTCTGTGTGCTGGTGGGATTTAACTGACAGACCAACAGTTGTGCCTATCCTGCTCCTTCCACCCTTCCCTTGTAGAAACTGTAACAGGCAGTCACCTTTGCTGTGCTTGTTTTGTACATCAGCATCTTGTACTTTTAGATCCCTAATACATCATTTTTTGGCACATAAAAGCGAACGAGATACACCACATGCCTCTGGCTGGCACAGTTTATATTTTCTGTCCCCCACGGTCCAGCTGGAGCTCTATGTACAAAACAACCAGATCTCAGGATCAGTCAAAGTCTACAGGGTGATTTTTTTTTTTTTTTAAATTATTATTATCTAAAGTCTACAGCTCTTTTATTAGGTGAAATCTTGGTCCAAGTGAAGAAAACCAGAACAGTTCCAATTAAAAGTACTAGAAAAAAACTTGTGGACCCCATGGTGCTATTTCATCTCTCTTTGGGATGGACTGTTACATGTTCCTATCACTGCCAAGACAAAATGAGGACAAAATTCAATACAGAAGTGGCTTCAGTTTAAAATTACCTGCCTTGTCTACTGTGGTCAACAACTTCTCCTTAAAGGAAGGAACAGACCTAAGCAACTAATTAATCCTTAAGAACAAGTAATCTCCAGCTGTCACTGACACATGTGAACTAAACAGAAAAGAGTTAAAACATCTACATAGCTGTTAGCAACATTACTGCTTTTGCTGCTCATTGAGCACATCCACCATGTGCCAAACACACAGGAATTCACAAGTCAAGCTCTCAGGCTGTTTTCTCCCATTCTTTCTCCTTGGTGCACTTGTATCTTCGAGTAAACAGGGCACAAAGACACAACTCCTCCCATCACAAAAGTGTTTTATACTTGCACTTCACTGCAGCAGAGAAAACCTTCTGTAAGGCAGTGGGAAATGGTGTTGTTTCTGCACAGTGTGTTTCTGTTCACCACCTTACTCCTGGGGAAGGAAAGTGCTCTTAACAAGGCTGGTGGGACCCAAATGCCCTGTTTGTTCCTGGAGGATCCCAGTTCTGTGCAGAATTTTCAATAGAATCACGCTTGTGGCAGCTTTGCATTGCAGCTTTTGGGAAGGTTTCACAAGCTCGACTGCTCAATAAATAATCCTTTGGAGCCACAGCAGCGTTCAGAAAAGCTTTACATGTTGGCAACTGGTATGTAGTGCAGCCATTCTGAGTAGAGTTTAGAAGCTGAAGGTCTTGCTTGAATGGATAAGGAAGTGTCATTTTACTGGGAAATTGTGTAAATTATAGAGGTAAGATATTAATTTCCCTAAAATGTTACTTTTTAATTGGTTAAATCCATCAAATGCCTCAAAGTGGTGTGATGTGCAAGTAAGGCCTTCTGTGCAAGAGAACACAGATTGTATTTACAAATACAACCTACAAATAATATTTTGCAGCACTGCATTGCAGGCAGTCTGTGGGCACTTCATTTACATGGATGGTTTTACTTCTGTTACCTGAACTCCGTATCACCAAGAAGGAAGAATTTGCTTTACTCCAATGAGGTACATTACACAAGGAGATCTCATCACCCTCACAAAGAAGAAAATCCAGAACTGCAGTTAGTCTAATTTGCACCACTAATAGTTTGAATTTCCCCCTTAAGTCTCTTCAGAAGCTGAAGGGATTCTGGAGGCAGCTCAAGAGACAGCACAGAGGTGGGAGTCCAGCTATGCTGGGACACGAGAAGTCCATAATAACCCATTTTTACTCCTACAACAGGTAATGCACATCCACAGGGGCTGGTAACACATGCAGGTCATGCTGCCCAAGGTGTGCAGCCTGCACTAGCACAGGTTGCATTGCACAGCCACTGGGAGACATCTTCAAGTAAAAAATAGCAACACCAGACTAATGATTATCAACCCAGACTCAAAGTTTCCAACCATGGCCAACAAGCATCTAAAACTCACAGTTTAGGTGTCCTAATAAATAAAGCTTATTCTGCACAGATGCTCTTGCTGCAGCTTGAAATCTATGAAACTTGTGTGAGGTTAAGCCTGTTGAAACCTTAAAATAGGCTTCCATACCTGAGCAATCTAATCACAAAGCAAATGTGTATGCAAGTCTCAGGTGAAATATGACAGCCTTGCTTTCTAGGCTTCACAGAGAGATCAGTCCATCAGCGATAATTAGCTCAGGTTAATTCCAGCACTTGGATTGTAAAGGAAAGCAAATCGCTAATTGAAAGCTGAAACTGGAAATAGGCATCAGCAAGGCAGTCCTCCTGAATGCCTTCTGAAGATGAGAATAAAGTAATGTGTTAATCTATATGAAAACAAAGGAAACCTTTATTAGTGTTCCTTGTGGTGTCACTGCACGACACGACTGTTGCATAGGAATGACTGAATTAAGCTGCTAATACAGCAGGACTAGATTCTGCCCCCGTAAACAAATTCTCATCTCAAGCCTAACAGTCTGGAAGTTGGCTATTTTACACCTTTCACCATTTCTTACCACACAGGTGGTAAAGAGGAAGCGTGTGGTATTTTTCATCCCAATATTTTAAAAACTACTAAAGAAAAATTTCAGAGCTCTCCTCACCATTGCTGCTCATCTGTCCCCTTCATTTGGCTTATGAACTGCCAGCAGAAGGTTTGGCAATGCAAATTTTTAGTGGCATGCAGCTGCACCACAGGTAGCTCCAGAAACAAACAGGTAGAGTGCTTTTCACAGCAGCATTTCTGAAATTATTGTGATAAAAATATAGCAACACAAGAATTCAGGCCCAGAATCCAAATAGCCTGTTCCCTCATTATGGTTATTATTCACATGAGCAGTCTTACAGAGGACAAGGAAAGTTGCCCAGTATCCAACACTGTGGGTGTGTTTAGGGGCCCTTGGATCCCACTGTCCCACCTGGAACAAGTGGGCATTGAGCAAAGGGCCACCAAACACAGCCCTTGCCATTCTCTAGTACAAGTGCTAAACAATCCACGTCCCTCCTGCCTTCTCTAGCAAGTGCTTGGCAGACATGTACATGTGAAGCATGACACTGTACATATAATTTTGCTGTTGGGAAGAGAGAACAAACCATTTGTGACAGATGGCAGTCGTGCTGCTTAATGCAATACTGGGAGACACTTAGTTACACACACTTAAGACACACTGACGGAAACAGCATACGGGCCTAAATAGAATAGAAGAGGCATTAAGCTTCAGACTTGAAGCTTTTCCTTTGAAATGGTCTTGTTTTACCAGAGACATTTACTAAAGGCAAAAACATTTTCTGCAATGAGCAGAAAAAGGATTTAGTAAATTAGGGGGGAAAAGAAAAAAAAAAAAGGGAATTCTGACACATACTTTCAAGGCTGAAGTGTACAGCCAGCCTTCAGATTTTTCATGCTGCTCTACACTCCTGATACATCTCCTGAGCTATTTTTTAAATGTATGTACATCTTAAGGTCTAAGATCTAACATGAATAATAACTGAAATGATACATAATTAAACATTTTGCACATCAATGTGTGATATTGATGGTTTAAATATTTCATGACTAATATGTTCAGTTAGGTTTAAGCCAAGCTACTGAGTTATTTCTCCCTCACCTCCACTGGCCTACATCAGAGAGTATTGATATAGCTTTCACCACAAGTTGAAAAGAAGATTTCAAATCTACTTCCTGGAAGGGTAGTTAAATAATTACTGTCATGCTAGAAAAAGGAACACTCAGATCATAAAGGATAAGGGAAGGACGTTGTTTTCAGCTGGCATGTAACCCACAGCATCCTCTCCTGTGCTCGGCTTTCAACACTATGAATGTTGGTGATAGAGCTCTTCATTTTCAGGGCTTGTAGCCCAAGGTAGCAGCCCTCAGAGCCCCCGGACCTGTATCCTATATGTCATAAAACATGGTGCCTTCTGTAATGCCAGCATTTATTTGAACCCATTTACTGCACTCGGGTTAGTCATGTCAAGTTCAAGGCCTCCGGCTTGAATAAATCAGCGGTTCAGCGTGTTCCCTCTGTATTGCTCTGCTGGCTGATGTTAAGTTACTAGATAGAGAATTGCTCCTTAGGCTCAGTGAGCGAGATCTTTATTTTTAGTGTTGAGGACGAGAGGATCTGTCCTTGCTGATGACTCATGTCTGAAGGTTCTTACATTTGCAGCCTGTCAGAGGATGTGCTACACATGAAGAGTAGGGAAAAAAGTCCAGTGACAGCAAAACTCCTCTTTAGGCTGCCTGGTTTTTCAGTTCTACTCTGGCTTTTCTTTTCCTCTCCTGCTGCATTTTCCATTACCTTTAAACTTGCAGTGCACTTTGAGGCATCACTCTGGAGTGCCTTTTGAACTATGATGTTTATGCTTCAGTATATCCAAAGGACTTATCTTTAGTTCACGGATGGAAGCATTTCCCCTTTTCTTTTCCCAGTTTCCTCCTATAAAAGTGCCAGGCCCAGAAACACACACAAGAGCTTCTCTTACTATCATATAAAGTACAGTAAGATGCACAATACAGATACATGCTATCCCTACTACAGCACAGAAAATGCTGAAGACCAAACCTCGACGTCACTGGCACCTCTACAACCCTCTGGAGAACCTTGCTGGGAAGATAAAGTTATAGCCTGAGAGAACTAAGAAAGCAACAGACCCCACGAAGAACAGTAACATAGTTCAGCAAAAGTTTATATTCAAGACTGGTGTTCATAGTCAAACTACTAAACCCAGGGGTTTTGAAAACATTTGAAGGAGGGAGGTACCTAATTCCTTTGGACAACAGGACTGAGGAACCTCGTCCCCTGGTCGATAGTTTTAATTAGCACGTCACCTGAGACACCCACAAGGTACAGTCCAATAAACAAGGGAAATATCATACAGCCATTCCTAGCACTACTTAGGGAGATATGTATATTCCAAAGGGATTAACCGGTCTGTGGTCTGTTGCCACGGCCAGTATCACACACACTGTGCACTGTGCTGAGTGTGCTGTCCATTGGTGACCATAAATATCTGTTGTAATAAGGGAGATACAGTCAGTTATAAAGCTGGGATAGCAATAGAAGGGCACATTCACTGAAAAAAATCAATTTTAATTAGGAAGACAATTATATTTTCTCCCAAAGGTTGCCAAGGTTTCAAGATTTATCTTTAAGGTGATGGAGAAGTAATCTTTTGCCATTCTGTATCTACTGGCTAGCACTGAACTGTGGAACTATTTCAGGTCCAAGGAAAGACCATGAGGTCCCTCAAGGTCTTATAACCCAAGGCAATAAAAATCCCTGGCACATCATTAGCCTGTCCACTGCAACAGCAGCTTATGATTACATCCTTTGATTTCTCCAAGTAAAGGTTTGTTCACCTTATTCTCAAACTGTGTAGCGGTGACTGGGCGAACATTGCTGCCTTCATTCCTACTGAAAGCTGAGTTTTGTGCAAGTAGATGACCCGGGGTCAGCTCCCATCTTCCCTGAAAATAGGGAGAAACTATAAAAGCTCTCAAATTGGAGACCAGCTGCCTAGTCACGGTGAGTTATTTTGGGGGTTTTATTAAGGAAATTAGTTCTAGTAGCTGAGAAAAGAAGCTATGCGGGTATTTGGGAAGCAGCAGCCAATGTCTGCCAAGCATTTCCATGGCAGTGAGGAAAAGTGGGCAGCTGAAATGGACAGTAGGCACTTGCTGAACATTTCTAGATGTCTGGGTTGCCTTTTCTCTACTACCACTTTGTGTTTCTCTGCCCTAAGTTTCACGTCTCTGCTCCTCCACAATCTCTCGCTTTGCTTCTCAGACAAAATGCCAACAGCTGCTGTAGCCTCGTGCCTCTTCACATCATCCCCTCCACACGTACCTTTGGCAGGGCAACCCTCTAGAGTTGCTCTGTCAGCTTCATAAGGCAGCCTGCAAAGAGCAGCCACTCTCCATTTTCCTTCTCCTCCTTGACTACTTGCAAATAAAATACCCTGTAAAGAACTACCAGAGCTGCACCAGAGAGTCCAGGATCATCTGTTACGTTCTCATCCCAGATCCTCTGCCAGCTCAGGTTTTCGCTCTGGCCTTGCCAGGACAGATCTGTCTCCATTTCTTGTCTGTGTGTGCACTGTGCACATTCCTGGTGCAAGAGACTTTCACATTGTGATGCCCACTCTGTCTAATAAGAGAATGAACACAAGTTCCAGGCAAACTACTGAAAGACTATAATTAACTAGAGACTCATCAATCCACTTTGACGAACACCACCATTTGTAATAAAAAAGGTGAGCATTGTATCTTCCCAAGCACTACTGGAAAAAGATCTGTCAAACTATTGCCAACTATCACATCTTCCTCTTCCCTCTACAATGGATTTCTATTGCAGACTTCAAACATGCTCTGCTCTGAAAACACCCTATTGATGTCAAGATGTCTTCAGCATATAAAACAAGTGCGGGGTACATAAGAGGGAGGCACAGCATGGCTCTGGAGTTTTGCATACTCTTGCAGCAGTGTTCTACTTTCTGAGATGTTGGAATTGCCAATGAGTGGCCCAAATCTGCAGGACCTTCCAGGGTGATCAATCTGCAATTTTTACATGTCTTATTTTCTCTCTGAAATATATCCTATTATCTATTGCCATGGTGATACTGCTGTGGTTTTGTTTCAAATTGTAGTCAAATCAAAGAAGAATGCTTCTGAAACAATAAGATATTCCTGTGGCTTTTTAACAGCACAGCAGTTTTAAGCTGTGCAATGCATATTATTCTACATACTTATCTCCCCAAACAGTGCAAACCTTCCTGTTCAGCTGTCAAAAATTTGATCCTGAAATGTGAAAACTGTTAGCATTCCGTGAGGGCTGAAAACTCCTTGTTTCCACTGACACAGCTGTAGTGGCTCAGCACCCCTAATCTGGGCTCTGTATTTATCAGAGCTAAAGGTCCAACCCTGAACAGCATCACCCTGCACTGGGAACAGCACCTTTGGCTACTTTCAAACATAATACTCTTCAATAGGTATGGTGCAGGCATTGGAAAACATGCAGAACTTATTGACATTGATTGAATATATACAAGGAATTAATATCAAACTACAAAATAAAGGTCTGGAATGGGACTGAAAATACTTAATGACTAAAAGGGTTGCGTTTTTCTTCCTTGGTGATACTGGAGTGTCAAAAGTGGTGTGAAAGTTGTGAAAGCAAACCCATGGAGGGAATTCAAACTTCAGAGGAACATTTAGAAACTAATTTCAGTTGTAAATAAGAAACTTGCTTATATCTCTTCTGTAAAAGCCTAGAACAAGCCTTTTTTAAATAGTGTTTTATCATTATAAATGCTGGAAAGCTTTCTGATTAAATGCGACTGCATTCAGGGATTTTTATTATGCGATTTCAACAAACAAACTTGAGAGTAAGGCTCAATTTAATTTCAGGAAGCAATGAGACAGGGTAAATTTAATAGGAACATATTGTTCCAGGCATGCTCTATGCCAGCCTGCAGACCTTGAGCAAAGCCAGCCATCTGAGAGCAGCAGGGGAGAGAATGAGAGAGACAGAGGGAGGTAAAGAATGAGAAGGAGGGGGAGGACAACACAGAGAAAGAGACAGATAAGAGAGGAAAGTTCCTGTCAGACTCTCCTGTGATGAGAGAGAGGAGTCGAGCACTGTGGGAGAAAGAGATATGAGGGAGACTCTGAGCTGACTGTGTATAAAATAAAAAACAGTACATACAGCAAAAGTCCAAGACGCTCTCCAACTTTCACAAAGTCAATGGAAAGACTCCCTTAATTCCTCTGGTGGCATTGCCTGAGCTGTCAGTAAACAAAAACCAGCCTCTGTCCCTCCCTTCTGCCCATCTTGGCAACAGGAGCACAGAATGGCATCATCTGATCCTCGCTAACCAAAGGCATCAGGTAACAGTGAGGGGGTTCCCCTGGAGTTGAACAGAAGCTGTTTGTGGCCACATGGGTGCTCCCGGTGCCATCCTGGCACAACCCATGGAGTGGTGGAAGGGCAGGAGAGGACTGAGCACAGATAACCCATAATGCTTTTTGTTGCAGGTTGTAAGATTTTGAGGTCTTGAACAGCACAAGCTCTTTCTAGAGCTTTTCTTTTTCTAGCAAGTTCTAGTGAAAAGGAGAAAACAGAAATACCTCTAAGCCCTTTTAGGGGAGACACCAGCATGTAAAAAGAGCTCCAGCAGCACCTCAGCTAACAAACTTCTTGCTGTTCTTTTGTCCTTCCTCCCTCCAGCTCCTGTCTTCTGGGCATTTTGTTTATTGAATCAGATTGTAAGAACTCTGGAACAAAACCTGTGACATTAAAAATATGCCATATGCCTGTTTGGTTCTAAAAACACTGCTAACAGAGTAGGAAGACTTCACCCTAATGATTCCCAAAACTTAGTTGAAATCTCTGGAACGCAGGATGTTCTGTCTGATAAACAGACATAGCATGGGAGGGAATTTTATCAGGTATACACCAACTGAGCACCATCTAGTAAAGGGATATATAAACTGAATTCCTAAGTATAAGAAAAGGGTCTGTGCTTAGTAGAGCCAGTTTGTGTCTATATAACCAGTGTGGGGTCAGTTTATGAGAAAATTTGGAGGCAGGATCTCTTCACATCAAATCTTAACTCTCACAACATCTCTATATGTGAACTTGGGCAGAAAATTTATATCTAGGATATGCTGTCTCTACCCATACTATTGTTTATTGTTCCAATTGTCCAAATCAAACACTTAGCAAGGTTGTAGAGCCCTCTCTTGTTAGAAATTGTTTTGATAAAAGGCTTGCACTAAAATCTAATTTCTCCTCAAGATGGTGAAGATCAACCAACTATTACAATTAAAGCAGTAAATTTACAAACAGTATAATCTTGGATTTTTTGTTTATGTAACTGGCAGTTTCAGATTCTTTTGAAAATCCCTCTTGCAAGCCAGGGAACTTTCAATGCAGGACTGGTTCTTTATTAACACGTTCTCAGTCTCTGTGTGGTTATCCTATGATGTACAATGATTTATGAACACAGATAGGATTAACTCTGACCTTGTGAAAACCAGCAACTTCCCTGTTCCTTTTCTCCTCACCTGAATAACTTACTGGACCCCTTAAACAAATTAAAGAAATAAGTAAGAGTGACTGGAAACACTGCTGGACTATTTAAGTAAGCCTCAGAGAACTACACTGGATAATTTATTCTTGTGAGAAACATAATGATCACCCAACAAGTTTGGTTAGGAAGGTGGTTTATCAGGCCACCTTGATATACTAGGGCAAAAAAATACACAGAACACCTACTGATGATGGATTGCAAGATATATTAATACAGAAAAGGATTGAGATTTACTTTCAATAGTAGATTAAGGTGCTCCAATGCAGCCAAGACTAGTTCTTTTAAAACAACAGGGACCGAATTTCTTTTAGATAAGGACTTAATTTTTATTGAAAACCTACCACCTTCAAACTGCTCGAAAGTTGAAGCACTATAAAACTGTCAAATAACACCATTATTAAAAGCTTTATTTGACAAATCTTCCACTGCTGGGATAACTTGTGTGTTTGCCTTCTCTCTCACATGAAATAAAATCATTCACTTATGCAAACTGCTGACAGGAAAGGAAACAAATGGGGTTCTCAGCACAGGGGGAAACACGCTATCCCCTTTCTGCAGCTTAATGGAAACCATAGTTATTCATAAATCATAAGGCACTCAGACCAGAGAGCGGCTCCACTGCTTGTTGCACAACACTTGGGGAAATGTTTGGGATGGACCCACAGGAAGCCCTGTCTGGTGTTCTGGAGTAGCTGGCAGTTTTTCAGAAGCAGCCAACAGGGAGAACAACATCTGCATGAAACTGCTCAAGGGGAACGAAGGCGACTGAACAATATCTGACAACCAAATGTAGGATTTATTCTAACCTCCTAATAAAAAAGTGTTAGGAGCTCTGCTAGATGGTCTGATAGTTAGCCTTTTATCTGTGACCAGTGACCTTTTGCTAGCACTTGCTATCGATTCATAGATTTTTAAGGCCAATAAGGACCTTTACACTTTTCTAGGCTGACCTCCAAATTAACATAAGCTTGTGTGAGCTTTCTCTTATGAGCATCACCTTAGAGCAGTCTGGTATGAGCAGCTGATGGATAAATACTTAACAGTCTCCCTCACATTCACAAGCATTTGAGATTTATCAGCTTCAAACATCTTTGAAATACTCCCAAATAGCAGGGATCTTCGCATCTGGAAATGCCTGGGGAGGTTTCTTTTAGCTTCCCTTTTTACATAAAGCCTTTAAATAAATAAAGAACAACTTAAGATTCCTAGACACCCCTCCAGAAAAACTGCAGGATGTGCCTTATTAGCTAAGTAGGCAAATTCCTTTCGTGGGAGACCTCCCCAAACACCCAGGACACACTTTGCCATGGCTAAGCGAGTCGCCTCCTCTAGTGATTGATTTCATCATGTTTTTGAATTGGGACAGCCCTCACGGGATGAGAAAGATCCTGGTGATTCCTAAGTAGCCATGGCCAAATTTCTTATGCTGCATAAATCTGTGAGCTGTGAGAAACAAGGCACCCCACTGGGATCTGGGGAGCCTCCAACTTCAGTGGGCAAAGGCAGAGTGAAAGCAGAGAAAATGAAGACTTCCTCAAATCAGGGTGAATTTTGAGTGGGATTTAATAGAGAATCTGAATTAGCAAGGTTAGAGAAACTAACCAAAATTATGTTTCTCTGTTGCTGCATAAAGACCAGGAAAAAACGATCAGTACAGGGGGCTGAGCTGAATCACACTCAGAGAAGTGAGGCTTGAAGTCCAGCTGAGCCGTTGCAAGAGCACGAAAACTCTAACACACCTTCTGTAATGAATTCTGTCAATCAGAGCAGAAAGTCCTGCCTGAAGTTAATGTTCCCTGAATATTTTCCCCATCTATTTTAAACTGTGAAGCCTGGACCACTCCTTGGAGATCTGGGAAACATTCTGCTTATCCAAAGCATTATTGGGCACAGGTAATAATAATAATAAAACATTGACAATAATAGTTACATTTTCAGGACCCTGAGATAAACTAATGGCCTTTGCCATGTTTTACTGCTGCATCACACACACAGTCATTTTCATTGTCTCATACCTTGAGGTTTAAAATTCATAATTGTTTACTTTCTTCCCAAATAACATCTCTGGGTTTTTTTCTTTTTTGTGACATGCCATTCTGGTTCTGGCATTAAAGGATTAGCTGCAATGTCTATCAGCAATTGGTAATCTAAGTTTTATGTCTGCTCTGCGCTGCATCTCCAAATAAAAACTTAGTTGATTTCCATTTGCTCCAGATTTAGTGGGTCCTGCAGCTTTGACAATATAAATGACATCTCAGCCCAGAAGTTATTTTGGGGGTTGGCAAACAGGGAAATGTGTACATGCTTGTAAACACTATCCATCCAAGGAAGCAGGAAAGCTTGTGAGAGTCCAGAGCGTTTGCAGCATGATCAGAAAGGTTAATGCATGATTATGGGCTGCCTCAACCCCTCTTTCCTGCAGTGTTTCATGAAATAACCTGCATCCATGCTTTGCTCCTTTCTGACAAACCTAAGAGCCTTTGGTTCTCCTAAGCTTCAATTCCCTTCCTTAGGATTTACTAACACAACTTCTGCTCCAGGAACAGAGTCAATGTAGTACAAGGGGTTACTTCCCTTTTAATGTTGTTTATTAAGGATCTTAAGGGCCAACTTAGGGGAAGGACTCTCTGATTTTTAAGTTTGACCAAAAAAAGACAACATCACGAAAGTAAAAACTTAGAAGGTCTATTCCACTTGTCCTAATAAAATATAGACAAATCTGATTTTAAAAATTGCAATAACACTTGGAAGCGCCAGCTGAAATCAAGCCCTACATGGCAGGTAGGCTGCAAGAATCCTACTGTCTCTCAAATAGTGCACAAATTACAGGAGAAAATGCAAAGGGTAAAACTGAGTGTGGGAAGGAAGGAAGGAAAACTCAGATACAAAGGGTTGAAACAACGAGTCAAAGACTGAGGGAGAGAAGGTAGAACTTGGCAGTCATATTTCAAGATCTATTTCTGATTTAAAAGCAGACAATGCCTATCGATGCAAGCATCCTACAAATATTTATTTCTCCCAGCAGATACACAATATAGGCATTTCTTTTTTCTTCTGATCTACTAAGTGTGTGAATGTTATTTGTCAGTAATTTGCCCTTCAGCACAAAAAGAAAAAAGCACCTACATGCCAAAGAGCTGATAACACAAACTTGCACTTCTGTGTAAATGTTTTTACAACAGACCTGCATTTACACAGACTGAGCATCACAGACATCTTGTGGAGTGCCAACAGATTCTATATTTTATACATTATTTCTCCTCACAAGGAAAACACCAAAACAGATTATCTTTCCCCTGAACTCCACCCTGCTTCACCAGTCCGGATTTTATTGTTCCTTCCCTGCCTGCATGGTACAAAGTCCAGCACCTGGACAATGTTTGGCTCTCATGTTTGTAGCAACTCCGGCAGTTCCACTGGAGAAAAGCACTTCCAGGTGCCACATTTTGAGCACCGTGTCATCCACGCCTACTCACAGCAGGCTGAATTGATGCAGCACTGCCGGTATTAATGGCCCATCCTGAGAGCTCCTCTCACTGCTGGTGCCACTGGAACTGCCACGCTTTTAACAAGGGTAAGAGTTTTGAGGGCATGCACAGAATTTTGCCAGCTAGATAAAGCTTTACTGAAGATTTTCACCCCTTCTGTAGTCCCCTCATGTCAACTGCTTGTGTTCAGTGCTGTGCATGAGGATCTGAATCCAAGAACATTCCTGCCTTTGTGCCTGGACTGCTAAGCCATGAGCCTCTACCAAAGAACAAAGAAAATGAATATGATGGAGATACTCAGCAGGTCAGCAATATCTTTGAAGAGGGGGATTTAACTTAGACATTAATCAGTATATAATTGCTTACGTAGCATGCCTTTCTTCACTATTAATGATTTAACACGATGATTTACCAGGGCACTGAGAGAATGCCTGGATGGAGGCAGAAAAAGCACAGAAATATAGCCTGTGGTATTCCCTGCCAGAGAATGAATCTACCCATGCAGGAGTGTCAAATTGATAATGAAAGATAAAATGTATGGGGAGCCCAAGAGGGTACTTTACATATTGCTGTGAATAATGCTGCTGCTCTCTCTGTCCATTAGACTGGATCAGCCTCTTGCAGACACAGACAAAAAAAATATGGCAGCTCCACTTCATTCACAGAAATTGTTATTCACTCAGGACACCATTTCCAACCAGCAATTTCTTATCTAGACTTGTGCTAGCGAAAAAAAGTAATCAAATGCCTGACGAACATAAGACTTCAGTATAGCAAGATTTCCTCTTTTAATATTAACCTCAGAACCCTAATTACTGCCCTTCCTAGCAATTGCTCTGTTGTTAGTTTGGCTGAAAGATCTGATGAAAGAAATTTCCCATTTAAACAGGAAATTTTTGTCTCTTTAGACTATTTAAACCTGTAACAGCGGTTTCCAAGTGGATCACTCTTGGACACTTGAGAATTATTTTTAAGAATCCATAAAAGGAAACCAAGAAACTCAAGCCTAATATCACTCTGTTTCAATTTGCTTACAGAAGTTTGGATTTCCAGACTACAAAGTTCTTATAAACCACATACTACAAGTGTTTGAAAAAAACTTTGATCTAGAAAAATGTCATGTACAAAATATGCTGTTAAATCTGCTGCTTGCCACCTGAACAGTGGGGTAGTTTGTTGTCTTCTGGGATTAAGGCATGTGAACTATCAATTGGTATCCCAAAATCCTGTGCAAAGACTCAAAAATGTATGTTTAGTGAAAGCTGTGAGATGATTCTTAAGATTTACCATATTGATCAAGACACGATCTCTAAAAATTTGCCCTCAGTTGACAGGAGCAGCAATTGCAATACCGAGTAACATTGTTACTGAGTGAAACAGAATTCACTGTCTTATATTTGCATAGAATCAAACGTAATTACCCTGGTCACAAGCTCTGTGCTCCCATAATCCACATCAAACTTGTATTTAATTTTGGATTTGAGCACACAGTTTTTAAGGTTCCTGTCCTCAAACAAATCCCAAAGGAATACAAAAGAAACCCCCCGTAAAGAACACCCAAACCATCTGCCAGCTAAAACATTCTTCACATTGATCCTCAAGTTCAACCATACAGGCATCTGTGTGAAAATATAGCTCTCCTTTTCATAAAACTTTATTCTCTACTATCATACCAAAACAGTGGATTGCAGAAAAAGCTCCCTATTTCCAAGCAACTGTATTTGCAAATTCCAACTCTATTTGCATTAACAGATTAACAACCCCAAAATTCTAAAGTAAAGGGGGCAGAACTGTTTATAATGAGCTAAGTGTTGTAGCAAGCTCCTGTACGTAGGCACAACACACTGCAGGAATTAATGGATCCAAAAATTGTGAGTGTGAGGCAGTAGGTGTTTGATACCATGGGCTGGTTTCTGATCAGTGGAGTGGTGCAAACTGCATGTGGGTTTTCATCAAAGCCAATTAGCTTTTTGTTTCTAACAGTAGAATTATTCTAAGCACCCACTCCTGTGGTTATCGAATACAGGGTGAAATCCCTAATCAGTGTATCCAGGTCGGGGCTGGTGGACTTGCTGCAGAAGAGCCTGTACAGCTGCACTCACTCATTGAGAGGGAGGCCACGCTGACACAGAGCAGAAAGTACCGTGGGCACTGCAAACATCCCAGCAAGGAGATTAACTGGTACCCACAAGTGTGGCTCAGACTGGGACAGCTACCTGGACAAAGCTGAGCTGAAAGGATCCTTAACGAGCCTAGTCTTCCAGGAGTCTCTTCCTCTGAAAGCTGTCACCTCAGCGATCCAGTCTGCTGTAAACAAAGGGGGCTTTTCCACTGTGGACTGAGTCTCTTTTCAGAGAAATTGATGTGAAACAAGCAGGGCCGCCTCTTCCACACGTGTATGGAACTGAACACAAAGGACTAAACGCAAGCACCTAATGTTGGACTCCAGAAGTTGCCTTAGTGTGGATTCCAAATACCTGTTTGCAGTCAACTCAAGCTGCACGGGGTCAGCTCCTCAAACTCCATGCAAACACAGACACAAACCCAGAGTGTGTATTTGGGTGCTGCAACTCTGGGCCAGAGACTGGAAGAAGCCAGCTGCTTAAGGGAACACCTCCCAGGCTTTCCTAAGGGTCTGGATGACACCAGTTTCATTTTTCACTGTTCCCTTACATGGGAATTTACACTACATAAAAGAAATGAGAATTACCACTGTTGGAAATGTTGGCACTGATCCTCGCTCTGCTTTCACTGATAAATGTGCAGCCCAGTTTGGCCAAAGTCAATCAAACTTGGCTAAGCGACTGGGCTGTCTCTGTAACCTGGGAGAGGGGCTGGGCTTATGGGTTTTTCTGGGAAGAGGGAGTTGATGAGTTGAGCTTTAGGTAGCAAATGATGGCACTGGAAGTGACCCCCCCCACCACCTGAGAATGCTTGAACTACAAGGACATTTGACAGTTAACTCTGGAAAAGACGTGACACAGTGAATGAAAGCATCTGGCCAAGACATGGCCCCTGGTGGCCTCTTCCTCTCTAAGACTTTCGTCTCAGAGATATGGAGGAGATGGAGAGGGAGAGAAAAATGGATCTAAAACTGCTGACACTTCACAGATGATATTTCTAACTTAGGAAATACTAAAGCTCCTTTCTGCTAATACACTCTGCAGTGGTTAGCATTAGATCCACCTGGGACAATGGACAAAAAAGAATTAACAGAGCTGCTTCTTATTCCATTCACACAATCTGTTTCCATTTTAAAAGCAATTTTGTAAATTTCTCATACTCCTTTTATTTAATCAATTGTGATGTAGAATATTAATTTCTAAATTGCATGAATCTTAAGTATTTGAATGCCCCTGTGGTCCTAAACCCTCCACATCAGTCCCGCGCATTTATCTTTGTTAGCAAGTGACACAGTGCTTAAAGAGTACAGTTAAAGAGTAGAAAGATCACAGCTGCTGTCGTATTAATATTTAGAGAGCAGATTTAATAAATACCATATCTCACTCTATGTTATTATCTGCATTAGTGCTATCAGGTTTTAAGGGAATTCAGGAGATGGTTTCTTATCCATCAGGTTGTCAGAAGCAGACAAGAGGAAAATCAAATGTTCATTTACTCACATCTGGTGTTCCACAGGGATCCGTGTTTAGACCCCTACTGTGTTTATCTGTATAAATGGTTTCTATCTATCATCTAAATCAGAAGAGTTTATGTGTAGAGCAAACAACATCAGATAAATATCCTTATCCACTAACTCGGTATAAAAGTGCAAACCAAATGTACACAGCACATTGTAATTTCTGCTATTTACTGAGGTTATAAAACCTTCTTCCCTCTTTCTTCCACTTTTATTTTTGCTTGAGGTTCATAACTTGATTTGCAACCAATTATTACTTTCCTCTTTTCCTCACGCCTTTTATCATTACAGTCATACATAGCTTCTCTTTCTCTTGTACCATATCAAGAAGCTGGAAAATCGGTTTTAAAAAGTGTTATAAATAGGTAACGCTGAATATAACATGAAAGAAAAGCAGATGTACCCCTGGAAATGAAATATTCAAACCAAGAGATATATTGCATCTTGCTCCAGGGAAGCTGCCAGGGAGGACAGAGGTACCGTGGCAGAGGCAGGGGGATTGCACAGTGCTCCTTGCTAATGCTGCCATTATTATTCTCCTCTCTCTATCTGATCTTTTTACGACGGCGGCTCCCTTCCCCAAGGAGGAGTGGGTAGAATTTTATATGGGAGGAAAGGAGCAGAGAGAGACCTGGAATGGATCTTTGATATCAACAGCCATTTTGGGCTTACAGGGTTTTTACGTATGTTAGTTAAATTGTTTTACTTTTATGCAAATCTGGGTAATTAATACATAAATATTGAGACCATGAACACCTGTAATTTCACTTCCCGTCTTAAATGGCTCTCTGGTGCTGCTCTCCTCTCCTCCCCTCAGGCAGCTGTATGAAGTGCCTGTAAGAGCCATGTCCTTCTGCAGTGACACCTGTGAAGGACATTCAGGCACCATCCTGTCTCAAAATACCTCCCTACAGCACAACGAGCCTTGCCCAGCATTAAACTAAGACCCATCTCTGTCAGGAAAGTCACTTCTATTTATCCTCTACCCTCCTTCTCTTTAGTCAAGCCAAATAATAGGCAGGAGTACCCTGTTTCTTAAAAAGAGCACCAAAAACCCCCAACCCACCCAAAACCCCAGCTAACATTGCTCTCTGATTTCTGCACATGAGACTCATTCCATGAGCTGCATTAATACAAGCACCCTGGATTTGGCTTTAGCCAGCACAGCAGACACTAACCAGCTCTCTAAATAAAGAGTTCCCTGCTGATTGTATCATATCTGTTAAAATAATAAGCACATGATTCATTGTTTTCTGCAATCCTGGCAACACAGTCATACATTTGCTTTAACATTCAATTATTAACAGGATTGTTATTTTGAATGTCTCATCTGCCTTAGTTAAACACAAAATAATTATTAATCTCCTCCAGTAAAATACATATACACTAATAAGCATTCTGTGACTTTCCTGAATCTTGTTTTAAGAAGGATGTAATTTGAAATAATTAAAAAGCAATAAATTTTAAGATTGCTAGAGCTAAGAGCCCCACATCTGCATATATTTTCCCAATAATAATTCTGTGCAAATCAGACCAACTCCTCAACACTGGAGTTACACTTGCTCTTTCCAAAATGATGCACAGAATTATTTGACCATATATGGGCAAAGACTTTTCAATCCACATGCTGTCAGTAACATTTTGCTGCACATACTTTTGATTACTATCCCATTGGAAAGCATCACAAAATGAACAAACAAAATATAGAACACATGTTCATTAACATGCATAGGATGCATAAAGAGAAAATGATGTTATTATGCCTTTCTTTCTGCAGTAAGAAAGAGAAGATGAAGTAGAAAAAGTGTTTATCTCAGCAGGAGGAGATGTAGATGGATTAAAAATGCCACATGATGGAGGCTACTACCTGTGAAGAGCCTGTGAAAGATGATGCAGGGGAAACAGAGCCCAGATCACAAATCTGTGCTAAGGAGGTAGAACTTTACCTGCTTGTTCTCCAACAGGGCCTTAAGGATCAAAAGTGTATTTTACAAACATGTTCTACAAGGTTTCTTTGCCAAGCTGGCATGCAAACCACACAGTGATGTGCACTGGCATGGGCTTGCACTCCCATGATTTCACAGTGACAGCTAAGCCAAATTTATGCAGTTATCTCAGGGAGAAGATATAAATTGTTCAATAATTGCAGTAACCCTGCTTTTATTTCATCATTTTATCAGTCACACAGTCCAAGACAGAATTTTAAAAATCAAATTTTGAGCTTCATTTAACTTCAAAATCCACACCTGTGAAGCACAGCAATATTACCAGCTTTTTTAATGTGAGCAGCAGAGGCTCAGAGATGTCAAGTAACCTGACCAACAGTAATACAGGAAAATTAAGTGCAGAACCCAATCTCCAAAGCAGCAAACTTACAACTACACTTGACTGTCCTGGTCTACACATTCCTTTTTGTCCTCCATTGCAAGAAAGCTACACTGAAGTGTGGGAAGTTACAGTAGGTGACGGGATTCAAGCACTGCCAAATAGCAGGAACACTCCAAAAGCATGAAGGCTGAGGCAAGCTTTTCTACCAAAAATTCATTCTAAATGTGCAAAAGGCTCAAAAGCAGTATTATTCCAAGAGAATATTTTTGCAACTGAGATTTTGTCTAGTTCAAAGATATACCATGCATTCTACATATCCTTTCTCTCTGATAAAGCTGGATAAGCACAATGCTGAAAAGTCAGTTCTTGTTTTAAAGCAACATACACATGGCTGCTTTAACTCTGAAGTCTCAGGAATTACCAAACTTAATAAACCCCCAGTCTTTATATATTCCAGATGAGAATAAGAAGCATATAACAAGTACTTTCCGTGCACAATAATTTTTTACTACATATTAAAAAAATCCAGTGCCACCACCCTATTTTGCTTTTGGCAGTGGGCCATCTGTGTGCTGCACTGATGCCCTTTCCCCAGGCATTTCCTACTGGTATTTAGCTGGTCACACTGCAACAATTTCTAGGATGCTGCAACGAGAGTTGAAATTAATATGCATAAAGTATTCACTAAAAAAAAGGATCTGTTGTTAAAAAAAAATAAGATGAAATTATAGATAAGATAAAATTACATACAAAATGTAGCAATGATGCTTTAAGAAATTGCTAAGGAATTTATCACAGTAAAACATATACAAATTTAAAGTGTTATTTAAATGCAGAGCATAGTAATGACTACAGTCACAACTGGTTAGGTTTTATTCTATATATTTGATTGAACCTGTGTTTAGTGAGCTATGGATCATTGCTTTTATATAAGTGGTAAATTTTACTTATATATATAGAGTTGGCATCCCACTTTTAGGGTTTCAGATGTATTTTCCTACTGTTTCTCATGCTGTGAAAAACTATGCTAAACTTCACAACTTACACAATAGGCATGGGGTTATATTTGCATAAATGTGGTACAACGGCACTTCAGATAAAACTTTCCAAGCAAACGCTTCCAGTGTAAATAATTGAAATTTGTCTTTCCATTCACTTTAGGCACATAAACAAGCACAGTAAGGTCTGTCTGTTGGCATACATGCCAAATGCTTATATCAAATGCCATGGCAAATTGCAGGAATACCACACAGGTGGTGCCATCTTGGTGTTCCTTCTAAGCCAGCTGCTTGGGCCAGGCTCTAAGCAATGGCCCGAGAGAAGTGTAGCTGGGAAAAACCAATTCCTCTCACACCTTCCTTCCCAGACTGGACAGGTGCAGATTTAGATATGTGCCACTTAATCAAGGGATGGTGCAGAATTTTCCTGCAGTGTGAGGCAGGTTACACAGATTTTGAGCACCTCTGTGGCTTCCCCCAGCGCCCTGAGCCGCTCTGAGCACCGCTGGTGATAGCTCATCTGGAATACTCCGCAGCAACACAGCAAAGCACTTTCATTTCCTCTCCCCCGATTCACGTGGGATCTGTCACCGACAGCAATTCTGCCAGCGCTGGGGAGGAGCTGCAGGAGCCACAAACAGACACTCTCACTCTGCTTCATTACAGACCCTGCTTAAATTCACACCGGGGGAAACCGAGATGAGATGTTGCTCCTCGGGGAAAAAGTGCATTCAGGGGATCTTTTTCCAGGGATATTTAATCCACCCCTCTTTGAGAGCTTTAAAATAAAGTTTTCTTCAGAGGCACATCAAATCATACATCAAGGAGGCAAACTGGCTTTGCAGCCTTGCAGTAATCAAAAGAAAGGCTCGATGCTGAGCACCATCTCTCATGCACTGATAAATTGGTTTCTCTCCTGCTTTCATTATGCAGGAGTGGAGTTATGTTCATTGAAGTTAATGGGAGTATTTCCATGGACTTTGGTGTGTAGTGGGTCATATAATAAGTTCCTCCATATGTTGTAGTCTGAGGGCCAGAGCGGCACTTACTCATTTTAAGCACTATTTTAAGATTTGATGGATGACTTAGCTCTGTTTTCCCAGTTTTCCAAGGACGCAAGGTAAAAACAAAGCTAAATACAAAACACTTCATGGCATCCCCTTTTTTTTTTCTTGGTTGGTTGTGCTGTTGTTGGGGAAAAAATGAGCATTCGGTACAGCCGATAAATCACTTTGTCACCTTAATCTTTTATTGATCTCAATAAAAATTGTATTTTGTTTCTTAACAAAAATTCACCAAGAAGGACATCACATCCATGGATGTGTGCAACATAGGAAGTGCTCATCATTTAACATTCTTATTTATAGGACGAGATATGGATTTTCGTGGAAAAATCTTCAACTCTTTTGGTAAGGTGATGCATCATTTTTTTAATGATGTGCTTGACTAAAAGGCAGGTTGTTTACTAACTACACTAAGAAGTCATATCTTACAGTGAGGTTTCATATAAAGAGATTATGAAAACACTTTTTCTGAAGCAGTAAAGGTGAGGGAGTACAGTGCTTTTCCCCACAAAGTCTGCTCTGTCACTTCAGGTTAGTATATCACAGTCCCATCATTTTGTTTCAGAGGATCACACTGGGAAATCTCAGAAAAAAAAAATAAATAAAAAGAAAGGGAAAGTGATTGCAATGTAGGGAGTCCTACATTTCCCCATGAGGATCAGTTTGAAACCACACTCCCATGGAACACACAAGAAATGGAACACCTTGACTGCCTCCCATGTCGGCACTTCCTTTCTGTTCATCCCTGAGAATACAAAATCCCTGCTTGAGCAGCAATCTGAGCTGAGCTGGAAGCACACTGGTAAAGCAGGATGATGCCCTGGCTCTAGCTTAGCACAGGGTGCACTCCAGAAGAGGTGGGAAGGGAGACCAGTAACTTTTGCACAGTCACATGCCGAATTATTGAATAGAGATACCATGACCCACACCAGTAAACATCTGACATTTTCCTCTGTCTCCACATGGATGAATTGCAACTGAGTCCAATTATTCTTCACTGCAAATTAGTAAAGAATCCTCAGGCCTTTCTCCTTTTCTTTCCTATGTAGTCTAGCAGAGTCTTTAATGAAGAATTTTGTGCACCATAACTGTGTTTGCAGCCAGAGTTGTATAAAATTAATATGTGTTTGTAATAATTGCTTAATAAATGTCTCCCATTTTTGTTCTACAATAATGCTAAATGAGGGCCAGAATCCTTTCCATTTCATTATACCTAATCTACAGGGCTACACCCAAAACTGGCTCCAAGTACTGACCTGCATAGCTTGCAATTTATCCAGGCTACCTTCCTGCCAAGAAAGGCAAAGCACAGAGAAAAGGTCTCTGCGATCCCTCTTTGCAACGGAATTAAAAAGGCAGCCTGCAAAGTCGCCAGGACTCTTGGGCCTAAACTTTCTATCCATCAAATCCAGTCAGTCTGTACCAAGTGACTCCCTTACTGAAGGAAATGGTGTGGCCAGGCAAGTATGTCCTCAACATCAAAGATTCATTGCTCTTAAAATGACCATCAGAACCATCATATGAGACAATCCTTTCTGCACAGCAATAGCTACACCTTTGATTTCTTCCACTTATGGGTATGTGCTGGTTTGGGAGGGCTCCAAACCCAGGATCTCCAACAGACCACAGCAACAGCCTTTCTCAGCATATGCTACCTGAGAGAGACCACCACATACATAGGATGATTTACTTCATTTTAATATTAGTTCCAAACCATTTTTATAACATACTGGCATTATCAAAAGTTTAACCTTACGGTGAAACAAGGACTATTTCTTTTTCATCAGACTCTTGGAATTTTCCAAATATTCCTCTAGATTTAGAGATGAAGATTGAGAATCCTCATGTTTTTCATGTTCTACTATTCAGTCTTGCCAGCTTCTTCGCAGTCTGGGCACATACTCTTTTAGACTTTAGAGAAAAAGAAAGTTCCACCAGTGCCCACAATAAACCAGAAGGCACTTATTCCCGGCTCATTCCTATAAGAAGTGAAGCTGAAGAAACACTTTCTCTGTTCTTTATTTGTTTTTCAGGGTCAAAAATTCAAGGCACATTGCACAGGCTTCTTATACCATGGCCAGAGGTCAAATCTCGTAATACATGACTTGTCAGTATCTTTTAGCACAATTGATAGTAGTGTGCTGCTGACTCTTGCATTCCAGACTGAGAAGAAAATGTCCAGAGCAACTGGGGTTATATGATAGATTTTGTAAAATATCACCAAGTCTCAGGAAGAAAGATGGTGTTGGAGGCTAAGAAAAAAGGCTGCACATCAACCTTACAAAATGCCAGAGTTTTGAATGATGCTCGAGACTGGTCATTAACAGCAGAGAGTCCTGTCGTCCACAAAATTCTCTGCCTAGTTTAGAAGGAACTCACATATGCAGGAAAAGCATTTACAGGCAGATGCCCCATTCCAGTTCAATTTTACAAAAAAAAAAATATATAAAAATTGCTCCTTTATAATATTTTGTAAACATGTTTAAATATAAAGGTGAAATTCTGGTCATCTTGGAGTAAACTGAGAAATTTTATCTTCTTCTATAGACCCATAACTGTACAAAAAGCTATTTATGAGGGGGCAGGAAGAGAGTCCAGAATTAGTCTAATTTCTCATAAATTAAAGGAACTGATATGATCTCTGTTATGGAAAATTGGCTTCCAGTAACTTGCAATTGATCTACTTTCTGTTAACATTATATACAGAAGTGTTTCCAGCAGATCTTATGACAAAGAAGGTAAATGCAATCAGCAGATGAGGTTACAGTTAGAAACAATGATTGGGGAGGGAAGCCAAGATTTAGTGCTAGGAAAAATGATGGCACTATTTCCTAGTTTGAACTCGGTTTCAATGAGCTAATGATAACAAAATCTTTTTAGGATTCTGAGAGCTTACTAAGGACATAGAATACCCCAAAGCAGGTGTTCTTCCATTAATTGCTCCATCTATTTCCCTAGCAATCAGTGATGTAAATAAATCTCTCACATACACACTTCAACCCAATCCTCCCCTCCCCTGCTTTTTCTCCACTTCTGCTCAGGTTAGAGCAGTAGGGAGTGTGGTAAATAACCACCAGGAAAAGGTGAGGCCACATGCACACAAACCCAACCTGCTTTCTACAGAAAAAAAGAAAATAAAGAAGGTTTTGGAAAATTCTGAGCAAATCATTAAGCAAACCCTACATGATTATAGAGTGTCAGACTCTGCTTCCCTTTATGCCATTACAATCCTGGATTATTACCTTCACTTGCATCAGGACAACACTACAGTATTGATCAATAGGAAGGAGACAAGAACAGTCAACCCACACTGAACAGTCAACAGGGAGTGTTCTTCAAGGTACCCTGCTTAGGTTTCAAAACAAATCATCTTTTGGGTATAAGACAAAGTCTACTATGATATTCGATTACCGATAAGTATTAGCATTTCCCTTCCTAATTTCACCAAAAGATATATTACAACTTTTATCATCTGATTTTAATGCCATTTGCAACAACCTAAATGCGAAATGGGAGCAGTAGAAAACTTTGCACAAGCATTCCAGTAAGCCTTTTGACTTCTGGAGGGGACAATGACTGCTGGAGAATTAACTACCCAAGGTGAGAGGATGGCAAGGCTGGGAATGGCAAGGCATAACACTCCGGCAACAGATGTTTGCACTTTGCATAGGAAGAGGTGTGTAAACCACAGCATTTTATTAAAATTCCCAACTGTGGGAATCAGACCTACAAATATAGCATCTTCTTACATGGAAACTTTCCAAAAAGCAATTTGAGAATGATCTAAAGCTGGCTCCTCTTCCATCTCCCAGGCCAGACTAAAAGGTTTAAGTGACTTCTGATCATACTAAGAGGTACTGTCAGGGTGAAATCCTAGAGCCAACTCAGATCCCCATCAGGCAGTCAATAAATTCATATTACATGGCAGAAACTGTTACAACATCAAAAATAGGAAAATATCAAGGTCCCAAAAGCATCTGTGGTCCCATCTGATCATGGTGCATTTCTACTAGCACCACTTTTGCAAAACTGTGGATACAACCCTTGTGAAGGCTGATCTTGGAGTGGTTCTTTATCCTATGACAAAACTTTTACCCCAAATTAATTTTTTTATTATGGCCTTTCAACAAAAGAAACTTACATATTTCAGAGCAAAGTTCTTGTGCTTAGGCAATTAAGAGGAAATACATATAATGCCTTTTTATAAGAACACAATTAAAGAGTAATCACACTTTTGTCGTGGCTGACAATTAGCAGCCTTCCTCCCCCAGAGACATAATAGAGCTCTGTCATTATCATTACCAAAACCTTAAGCCCACTGAGGGAGTATTAGATCTATACAGAAAAACAGGTCAGGAGAAATCCTGGCTCCACTGAAAACAACGGCAAAACTCCCATTTTCCCAGCTCTAATTAGCTATGGTTAAATTACAGTGAACATACAGTGAACTCTGCTAGAGCTGATGAAGGAAGAAAAGCAGATCTTAATAGTCAATGATCCCTCCTGAGTAGTGACTCTGAAGAAAGAAGTTCAGAATACTTTTTTTGAGGCAGCAATCCTCAGCCTTCCATCGTCTCCTCCAGGAAGACTGTTGGCTTCAGTCCCCAGTTAAAAATGTCAGAATCAAGCTAATGAGAAGAAACAGTTACACAATCAGGCAGCACATCACATGTGCTTATATAACAGTTTTTGCTGTGTGCATTTTTAAATCTCTAATATTGTGTATTTATTTCCATCTGTCATTGCTAATACAGCAGGAACTTTTACTGTGCTTTTGCTGCATTACATGTCAATCAAAACATACAAGTTGTACTTTTTCAATTTACTCAGGAATAGCTAATGGAAGCTGAGGTATATTCTCATTGAAGGTGTTCTGAGAGATATCTACCCTAATTTTGCCAGTATTTCCTGCACAAAGGTAACCAGGAAAGATTTGTGGCTGGGGCTCCCCACTCAGGACACAGGGCACAGGTGAGCCCTTCGGTGATGCTGGTGGCAGCACCACTGGGATTGGACTGTTCTGCTTTCTTTGTGGAACAGCTCTGCCCTGCAGAACCTTGTGTTACCCACCCCAAATGCAGAGCAGCCCTCGTTGGCTCTACCCTTTTGCCCGAGAAAAGAAGTGGCACCAGGCTCAGTTGAGGGAGACGGTCCAGAGCTGTGATGCTGTGTGAAAAGCATTAGTCCACTGCTGGGGCACAGGAACAGAGCGGGACCACATATCAATATCATAAATACCTCGATATTGCTGGCATTTAACACTTTCAATATGCACACTTTTAGTAAAAAAACCAACAGGTAGAACCAGAATATCACAGTATTGTTGCGTTGCCCATCTCCAGAAGAGAAAAGCCGAAGTTGTGGAGATACTCAGAGGAAACCCACGATATTCACGCTGAACAAGCACTGACATGAAACCACTGGTGGATACAGAGGAAACAGAATGAAAACCAGTAATGGCTGTTGTGGTAACAAAGACGACCACAGCAAGAGTGGTGAGAGTTCTGATAATTTTCCTTTGTGACATATCTCTCTGCAATTCAGTGTCAGAAGTTTTAGTGGGTTTACACTACTATAAGTTAACTTTCCACATCCTCAAAACACCAGACTCAACAGATTTCTCATCTGTAACAGAGGCTTCTGCTGCTCCTTGTAGCCTGCAAGAAAAAGATGCTGTGCTCATCTGTCTTTTTTTTTTTTTTGATAGAGATACATGCTGAGAAGATTTGATTATTCATCTCTGTTTTTAAATGCATCAGCTAGTTAGCACGGCCCACTGTTCTATCCAGCTGCAAGTCTAATATGTTCTGGCACAGAAAAAGAAATAGATTGGGCCCAGCAGGACCTTCTAGAGAATCTGCTGTCTTGACTGTCCATCTGGGAGAGGAATGACCTGGTCACGAGGATCAGGCTGCACATACAGCACCACATAAAACTGGAGGAATGCCACTTTGTGGCAGTGTGTTAGCCCACTCTTCAAATATTCTGTTCTACGTTGGCCAAGCAGATTGGGATGGTTGCCAAAAGACGAGAGGCGCAAATTTTGGAGAGAAGCCAAAAGACAAGAGGCAATTGACCTAGCACTTTTCTGTTCTTTCCTGGGAATTGCAGAGCTACAACATGCCACAATTGCTTACAAATGTTAGGATTGTTTTCTCTACCTGTGCATTGCGTAAAGAGACTAATATGCTTTGACCTGCAATTTGCAAAGGGGTTACAACTACCATGGGAGAAGCAAAACACAGTGCGTAGGTTCAGAAGTGCTCAGGTGGAAGAAATGGAAACAGCTGAATTTTATTGCTCCCTGCAAAAGAAGTGATGCTCTTAAATCTTTACTTTTACACAGACCCAAGCAAGGCTAACAGTATCAGAAAAATTCTTGGGCTGATTTACACACAATGCCACACAAAAACCTCAGAGCACCCAGCTCTGCTTCCAAATGTGACACCTGAACACCCCCAGGGCTTCCCTGAGAGAGTGTTTTTCCTGACCCCTGCCACCAATGGACATGGAAAACAGGGATGCCCAACCCCCCTGCTTTGAAACCAGCAATTTGGATGGGCTTTGTCACCCCGCAGTGGACACACAGGCAGCTCAAGGCATTGGTAGAAGGTGCAGAGCAGTGCAGGGAACACGGAACCGGCTGCACAGACACAATACTGCTCCCCAGCTATCTGCCTTCAAGCTATTCTATTAATTTCACTCTGCCCTCAGCTGTACCACCTTCCTTGCCATTTGTGCCACTGCTGTGCTCTGGAGCTGCTCAGTGAGGAAGCGGCACTCGGCGATGCCACCTTGGGCTGAGGGAGCGCTCGAGCACGCATGACACACAGTGGCAAGGATGTCTCACACAGAGTTAACAGCCATCACAAAGATTTCTCAAACCATTTGATTTTGTTGCCCTTTTATAAAATGCAAATTAAAAAAATTATGAAACAGTAGGCAATAAAACCTGAATTTTTAATACCAAGCAATCACTGAACCTTTGCACGTGAGTATGAAGGACTAAGTAATCCCATTCTTTCTCACAGCACAGACCCAGGAGAATTTCTTTCCCTATATTGCTTTTATAACAGCTATCTATCTTAGTCTGGTCTTGTTGATATATTTTAAGGCTTTTAATTTGGAGACTGTTATTTGCTCAGATGTTATCTTCAGCATATTAAGTACAGTAAGCTTTCATCAAGTCATACACTGGGCATTTGAGCTGGGGCAAAATTTCTTACTTAAACACCCATGTACAATGGCAGAATAAATAAATAACGAACACCTTCAAGGCCTCCAAACACCTAGTAACAAAATCACTCTCTAACCTTACAATAATGCTCTGCTTACAGTCCTCCCAAAATGCAAGTCATTTGCCGGATCCCAAATGATATTTGGTTGATGGATTGCTGGTGATTTCTACATCAGAGCACCTTGGAGCCCTAGTGCTAAACCCCTGACAGCGTTAGCATAAAAGATTTACATTTATGTTATGAGGGCCACACAAGAATAATAATTTTAAAATACATTGCCTTGGCTGCTGGTGCACCCTGGGAAATCTAAGAGCAGCAGGCAGCATGCCTGTGCTGTAATTACAAAATGGCAGCACGGGAGAGGCTTTGGAGACAAGGAACCAGAGACTGCAGCCATCTGCATGCCTTGGCGAATTGAAATTACAGTAATATATGAAGACATTACCTGAAAAGCCCAGCACCATTTAAATGATTTACTATTACGCCCCAGCAAGCTTTAATTTAAGGATAAAGTCATTCAGCAAGCTAATCTGATATAGGAAGCATTATTTCACACAGTTAAGTTAATTTACACTAGCTGATTGTTGTTGTTGCAGTTGGCATTATTATCTGCACAAACAGCCGATCGGCCCTGACAGAAGCAATATACTGTTTAATACAGCGTCTTAATTCAGCAGGCCAGCTATCTGTGATAAAGGTTTGTTTATAAGCAATAATGGGGAGGAAAGTCATTTTGAGGCTAAGCTGATAACACTGATGAGAACTATGTGGGGGGGGTTTGGTAAGAAAACAAGCAGGAACCATCCACTCATTTGTCCACCTGTCTAATAGCAGGAACATGCCGACAGATTTCTCTTACATTTGTTCTGCTTGCCCACCCTCACGACAGGGGAGATCTTTGGCATCACTTTGTGCATGTATTTCCTTTGACAAACAACCATCAGAGCACTATGAGAGCTCCTCTTCCCCAGTGAAATACAGGCTCCAGGAGGATCCCCACAGCCAAACTCTCAGAGGTGAGCTGGGTATAAAAGCTCCTAACGTATCACAGAGAAGGCAAAGCAAACCTGACACAATGTGTAGTTTTGGTTGGCTTTCCTCCAGCAGCTGATGGTGAGATGCACTGTGGTACTCGTAGCTGAACAAGGCAATTCTACGCTGTAAGGAAAATCTGACTGGAAGGAATGCCAGGTGAGGCAGAGACAGCCAGTGCCTGGGCCAGGGATGGCTTTGTGCTGCTTCTGAGCAGGGCTTGGATCAGGATGATCTCATCCCTGTAGGTATATGGGGAATCTTTCTGCCCACAGATAAAACCGAGGGAGAGGCAGAGAATGGTGCTACTCACACATCTTCATTCATTATGAACTGTAAAACTCCTTACCAACAAACTTCACCATTATTTTTCCAATAGAAAACAAGCTACAAATAAGAAGCTGTAAGACAATTCCTTCCTGTGGCTTTCTCTTCCCCATCTGGTGAAGTCACCTACTGACTCACAGATACAAAGTTGCTCAAGGGAATTCCTTAACTCTGCTCTCCTCCTCCACATAGTATTTAATGTTCCAGGAACATACTTCTTGAAATGGCCCCTCTTCCCAAAACCAATTACCCAATAAAAACATTTCTGTGCTCATGAAGTCAGAATGAATATAATGCAACTGCGACCACAAGAAGGAAAAACCAGCCAACCTGCCCTGAATCTGCAAGCAGACTTTCTTAGTCTTTTAACAGAAAAGTGATATAATATTCTGTATTGCTGGCTCAGCAACAGTAACAACAAAAGGATATTTGGAGACTTCAGCATGAAAAGTATCATCAAAGATATCAAAAGGAGTAGAATCTCAGTACCATTTACAAGTCAAACTCCATTGCCTTCCACAGGAGTTAGAATTCCACACACCTCTGAAGGCCTATGTCTTCAGATGTTTCTGAAAATTGTCTTTTTCACAACAAAGTTTAAGCATAAATTTAAACAATCTGCTCTAATATCACTAAACCCCAAGCCTACGGCCAGTTTTTGCTGGTCTAAGAGCACACTTTGAATGACTGCAGCGGGGTATCAGCAGTTCAACACAAGAAGCACACCTGCCCAAGGTTCTTCTGGCAGCCAAGGCAGGGGGTGCTCCTCGCTGGAGCTGCTCTGGGGCACAGCAAGAACCCACCCCAAGTGACAGCTGGGGGGGCTTGTGCTGTGACAGCTCCTCCAACACGCTGAATCCAGCGCTGTGCACCCACACAGTGTGAGAGCACACTAAAGCAGTGCAGAGCAAACAACACTTTCAGGGATTTTTCCCGTGTTTTATAGTAAAACCAGCATTTTAATGACATGATTTATGCCCTTTCCATTTTTTTTCTATTAATTTAATTTGTTTCTTCATTTGTGTTTCCTCCTGTTTGTTCATGAAACCATGTGAAGGATGCAGAATAATAATGAATACAAAATGTTTAAAAACATTCAGTTAGAGCTAAGGTGTTACTATTCTACAGTCCTTTTTAATTGTGTTTTAAGGAGTCTATGTTAGCACCTTGGCTGGTGTAAAAAGAGAATCATATCTTGAGATTATTTCCCATTCAAACACAGTAAAAGTGTGTGCCTGCCATTACAGCACCCTGACCAAGAAGTCACATGTGATTCCTGTGTAGGTTTGCATTTGAGTTCTAATTCAGAACAGGCTTTAAGGGATTATAACAGATAAAAGGGGAGAATACAAGATGCCCAGTTTTTGTGGTGTTATTTTGAACAGCACAAATATAGTCAGACATGCAGAAAATAAACAGGAATAATGCAAATTAATTCGAAATTATTTGGATGAATTAGGCTTATGGTCTGATAACTGAATTATGCAGTTACATATGCATAACATATCCCAGTGTATGGGAACATAAAGTAACGAGAGTAAAAGCCAAAATGTAATCAGATATTAAAGAATAAAAGGAAGAAAATGCACTTTTACAGATCAGGAGATACATTTGGGGTAAATTCAGGATAAGATGATAAAACAGTTGAAGCATTGCAAATGAAAAACAGATATCAAGCAATCCAGTAGAACACAGGCTGAATGAATTATTCATAATTAACTCACGGTTTCCTATTTACAATATTCCTTACATGGAAAAAAAGTTTCTTTTTGCAACAATTTAAAACAGGGACAAATTGAATAAAACACTCAAAGTCTGTAACAAAAACATGGCTCCAGCCTTGCAGAGTTTGACAGAGCCCATATCCAAACTACTTTTAAATACTTTATCCTATGATTCGACTCTCACTATTTAGCTGGAAGCAATTTTACTCCACAGCAACTGTGCTCAATATCATTATTCCCACTATTAACTTGAATGGTAGTGATAGTCCACCAGGGATGAATTTCATCCTCATGAAGGATGAATCTGGTAAAACATTTTGGGGTTCTTGCATGTCTCAGGCAATTTCTATTTAAATACGAAAGTACAAATACAGAAAGAGTATATGGAGGAACTATATATGTATATACGTATATATATATATATGTATAAACACACACAGACAGCTGTGAGTATTTCTAATTTCCTATCTTATTCTATGGCCAGGAAGGTATGCCATTAAATTATTTTATTCCACCTGATAAATTTAATAACATTTATTAACTGGGGGAAAGCACTAATTGATTTTATCTCTTGGACACACATCCCTCCTAGCCATGTTTAACTGCCTAGGTAATTGTCTTAAGATGTGGTGTACGGTTAAATAATTCATGGAATATGAAATGAATGGTTGGCTTCCTCATGCTTGATCCCATATTTCTTAGGAACCATCGACCCAGTCCCTGATGCATTCTGAACTGGAACCCTTGTTATGGTCATAGATATCACATGTAAAAGCATGAAAAGCTCACCCTCAGTCAGTCCAGACATGTTTCTATCGCAGGAGCAAGAGAAAAGAATAAGACAAGATGAGTTTGTTCAGTGCAGTCAATCAATTTATGACTTTATTTCTACCTGAGCCTTGACAGATAGAGGACCAAAAGGAAGATGTAATGGGATAGGTTGTATAATATTATAACACCTAATAGTAGAGCTTCCTATTCAGAGAAAGTAGGATGGCTTTTGGATTGCACTACTAGATTAGGACACAAAAAGACACCTGTCTCAAAATTCAGTTTCCCTGAATAATCTCTGAGTGATGTAATGCTGGGAGGGGAGGACTGCCCATGTCTGGTGGATGTGCTCTCCCTGCCCACCTTGACAGGGCCAGGGGACAAAATATAAAAAAAAAAAACACCCCATGTGGGATGAGATAAAGTCAGGGAGATCAGTTACCAGTTATCATCACGAGCGAAACAGACTCAGCTAGCGTGGGAAGTTAATTTGTTGCCAATTCAAATGGCATTGGATAGTGAGAAATAGGAATAAAAAAAATTAAAAACCTTCCCCCACCTTCTGTTCTGGCTCATCTTCACTTTTTCATTGTGGATTCCTCTATCGCCTGCCCTGAGTGGAGCAGAGGGATGGATGAGGGGGCTGTGGTCAGTCCAGACCAGCTCCTCTCTGCACCTCCTTCCTCCTCACACTCTTCTCCTGCTCTGTGGTATGCCAGGGGCTGCTGGGGACTCTCTGCCCTGGCACTGCAGCCCCTCCTACCCTGCTCCTGCTCTCCTCAGAGGCTCCCAGGGCTGGGCATCACCCTGTGTCGTCACTCCTGGACAGGTTCTGTCCTTTCTGGAACATGTCTGGGACTAGTTGTGCCCACCACGGGGCAGCCCTGTCTCCCCTCGTAGAGCCCTGGGCACACTCACTGACTGCCGTGGTACCTCCCCCTCAGGCCTGATCTTACCCTTTTTCCTTCTCACTTTTTGCCAGACTTTCCATTGTTAACATTACCGTCTTCAAAAAATGTTTGCACATCTTATACTATCTCACCTTCTTCTACTTTATATTTACAGAATTGTCCTAAAGCTACGACAGCTCATCAGTGCAGTCCTACGGGTACCAGGCTATCCTCCATCAGTGTATCATAGGAAAAAGATTTATCAGCTCTCCAGAAGTCAAGATGAACCACTTAGTGTGTTGTCTCCATGTAAATATAATGTACTCAGCTCTAAATCACACATTTCCCTCCATTAGGGTCATGGGTAAATCCATACTAAAGAGTTATCCAAGGTTCTACAAGCAGGAGACTATCAAGTCACTTATATTTATGTCTTCAGTAAGAGGAAAAAACCTACTTTGACTAAATTTATACTTCCTGCAAACAGCACCTAAAGGTTGCAGCCTGGCAAAGGACAGACAGGTGGGAAGCAAAGCACCCAGACAGCCCAGAGTGGTGTGGTTGGAGAAGGTAAGTGCTATCAGTTGGAAAGGGAGCTCAGTGCTTGTGCTTCTCATCAGGCATCTCAGCCTTTTCCTTGGAGTTGGAATCCAGAACAACTGGGGAGCAGCAGTTCTAAAGATTCTGTAAAGAATCATCAGTGAGTAAGAATTGCTGCTACTGTCATTCCTCTCACCATTCTGGAAAGATTTTTAAGGCAAAATTCTGTGAAACAATGTAAAATGATAAGTTTTCTGGTTAAGTGCTTAAGAATTTCCTTCCTTTTTGTTCACTTTTCTTTTTCATTTTGCTAGTAAATAACACGCATGCATGCACACACACACAGAACCCCTTGAGCTCTGGGCATGGCTAAGAATGAGGCAGGGTTTGTAGGCAATATTACTTATTAGATCAGTGGAAACAGCAGGGGAAGAACAGACAAGCTGTCAGGTGCACGGGCAAGGCACATCAGTTAGTCTAATAAAAGATACTGCCTCTCCCCACAAACTCCCTCTCCCTCCCAGTCTTCAAGCACTCTGTTTGCCAGAACAATATTGGTACACATAAAAGAGCGCTGGTGCTTGGCTGAATCAGAAGAGAACCTTAGACAAACTGACTCCTTCATTAAAACATAACACATTTAAAATTGGATTCTGGTCTTATATGTTTCTTTAGAGCCCCTCCGACTGCACCACCCAGGAATGAATTCCAATTGGACAGATGCATCGACACCCCTAATTTGTGGCACATTAGAAGTGTGATTCTGTTTTCACATAATTTTTGTACTACAGTGAATCATCTTCAAACTGTACAGATAGTTCTGGTTTATAAAGAACAGAATGAAATAAATATTCTTTTATTCAATAGTCAATATACATTGGAGATATCCAATATAAGCTATTAAAAGTCTTGCTCTTGTTCCTGCATCTTTCATAAATTTCAACTATTTAACACATTACCTAGACATAGATATAAATATTTGGATTAAATCATGCACACACTGTGCAGATCCTTTTTATACTCAACTTTGTTGTCTTTCTGTATTCTAAATCACATGCATCAAATCTTCACTCCTTCTCTTACATTTAATATGCAGCTCTGAAACTGCAGTTATACATCATTTTCATTTGTTGAGGAGTGATATATAATCTGGACCGAAATTAAATAATGTCATCCTGTGTTTAGTATTTATTGATACAAATTTAACCTGCTCATATTTCAACCTCCAATCTTCCACCGAATAATCTGTATTTAATTATGCATTCCACCCCTCTATTGACCTTTGAAAATATCCCTCATGACTACCAATCAAAAATGATATAAATTAGAAATTCTTTTGAATCCTTTTGCACTATTTATCATTCCACTCCCCAAATTAGTCAGCACTTCATGTTCGTTCTCAAAACCTACCTCCCTAATCCTGAAAACTCAACCCCCCCAGCCCCTTCGAGTTCCCCAGAATTTCAGCTAATCATTAACACATCTCTGCCAAACAGATAGTGATAAGATAAATGAATACACAAAGCCACCCAGAGTTATGCAATGGCTAAAAACATAAGAAACATTTTGGGCACACCATTCTATCTAGTGTCAGGTAAGTTTGTTCTTGGGCAGAAAGAAGCACAGCTGCACTTTCCCATGTTAAACTGTAACTTACTAGAAACATCTATTATCTGATGAAAGAATCAACTCACAAAGACACAAGGAAGAAATAAAGTGGGCAAAATTCCAGCCACATATAGCCCCCTCCCCAATTTATTTACTCAGTCTTACAAGACGTGTAAACAACTAAGCTGCCACTCAAGCTGCAAAGGAGTACTGGCCTACTGGAGTAAATCACCTTATGAAACAGCACCTTTTACCTGGCAGTGTACCCACCCTTTGGGGGGGGGGGGGGGGGGGGGGGGGGGGGGGGGGGGGGGGGGGGGGGGGGGGGG